>JAYRBW010093659.1:0-20855 GCA_036023295.1 Invenusta paracnida
TTATGACTGCAGCAAGTGTGGCGCTAATGCAAATTGTGACTGGCAGAACCGTACATGCACGTGTGTTGAAGGTTATGGAGGAGATGCATACACTGGTTGTAACAAGAATGGTATGAATCTAACTTTTCATTTATTGTACTGATTTAATATTCATATAAATAAGCGTGAAAGCTTTGATAAATTTGTTGAGTTTACGATTGTATGTTAAAATTCTCTACTATTTTCGGCTAACAAATTAAAAACGCTTATTAGATTTAACTTTTAGAGTCTCAGGATTCTGATATGTGTGGTAACTTTTTTCACCGTTATCTTTTAGTCTTTAAAAAGTACAAACATCGATTAGTCAAAAAACCTATTTATTCACGTCTACATACACTAACATTTAACTACTATTAAAACACTATCATTATACTTGACCACTCATCTTTTTCTCAACTTTAATTTCAATATGAAGAGATTTTTATGAAATTTTGAGTAAATTCATTTTGTTTTTTATATATAGATAAACTTATTACATCAAAAATACTACCGCATCAATTATTACACTACATCCTACATTTAAAAGAATATTTTATGCAGTTCCATGTTTCTTAAATTTATTTTGTTGTGAAACATTAATATAATTTCTTATGTGTAGTTAAATAAAATTGGTTGTTACATTTTTAGAAGAATATTAATATATTCTGGAGCAATAATTCAATTTTAATTAAACTTTTCAGAATGTAAACCATCTTGCAGCAGATATTCAATCTGTATAGACAACAATAAATGCAAGTGCATTGAATCCTATACAGGCAATGGAACTCATTGTTCTGACTGCAGCAAGTGTAAAAACAATTCTGTGTGTGACTGGATAAATGACAAATGTCACTGTTTTTTGGGATTTAGTGGAAACCCATATGTTGGTTGTACAAGTAAGTAAAATATGATTATTTAGTTTTTATGTATCCACTGTTTAGCGATCTTAACACAATGATGAAATTTAATTTCGTTTTTAAGCCTTTTAAATTTCTAAATATCATTCTTGGTTTATTTCAATTTATTAATATTATCAATAATTTAATCATTACGCTACAAAAAAAAGTATTACTGTTTTACTTCAGAAAACATTTATCGTCATTTATATTATTTACAGCGTGTGATTCAGTGTGTCACAAATTAGCAACATGTGCTGAAGATAGCAAATGTAAGTGTAAACACCCAGCAGAAGGCAATGGAACGCACTGCTACGACTGCTCCAAATGTGAAAAAAACAGTGCATGTGAATGGAAAAATAATACATGCACTTGTTTGGAAGGTTACGAGGGAGATCCCTTTCACGGATGTATAAAACGACGTGAGCACCTAGCTTTATTCATTTCTGTGGAGTTTTACTATTTATTACAATATATATATATATGTTTCAGAATGTGAGCCCAGATGCCATGACAAGGCTGTTTGTACATCTGATAAGAAATGCCTATGTATCTTACCAACCCAGGGTAATGGAACACATTGTTATGATTGCAGTAAATGCCAAGCTAATACTAAATGCAATCCTTACATGGAAACTTGTGAATGTTTAGCAGGCTACAAAGGCAATCCTTTCAATGGCTGCATTAAAATAGGTATAAATTCAATTTGCTGTAATTTCTTGTACATATCATATCTATCCACATACATATAATATATCCTTTGATGTCATCAGCGTATTTGTCTTCGATTTTCTACGGTTTGTAATATTTCAGAATGTGATCCGAAATGTCACTCGCTTGCTAACTGCACAAATGATGGAGAATGCAAATGTATTGCACCAACACAAGGTGATGGACATGAGTGTTATGACTGCAGCAAGTGTGGCGCTAATGCAAATTGTGACTGGCAGAACCGTACATGCACGTGTGTTGAAGGTTATGAAGGAGACGCATACTCTGGTTGTACCAAACGACGTAAGAGAACAAAACAAAACAATATTCAAAAATAATACTAATGTTATTTACAAATCTTACAATATTCATTTTGTTTTTATGTATCCTAGAATGTAAGCCAAATTGTCACGAAACGGCAATTTGTACACCAAATGATAATTGCAAATGCGTTGCACCAGCAAAGGGAGATGGAATGCACTGTTTCAATTGCAGTAACTGTAAAGCGAACACCATTTGCGATTGGAAGAGAGATCTTTGCAAGTGTAAAAATGGTTATACTGGGGATCCTTACATCAGCTGCACTAAAGCAGGTAAAGGATTATAATTGATGCGTACAGCTTATAAAGAACATTTATTCATATAAATTACTCATTATAGTTTCACACAGTATTCTTCATATTATTAAAGCCAACCAATATTAATTAACTCTGACTTAAACTTATGAATCAATGAAATATTTCAGAGTGTGATCCTCAATGTCACGATTTGGCAAACTGCACCAATGGAGTGTGTATTTGTGGTCCGCCTGCTGAGGGAAATGGAATTCACTGCTATGACTGCTCCAAGTGCGGGAACAATACAGTTTGTGACTGGCATAATAGCGAGTGTCATTGTAAGAAGGGCTATAAAGGTGATCCCATTACTGGCTGTACGAAGAGAAGTAAGTTGACAAATAAGTAAATGCATCAAAATGTGCTGATAACACACGATTCAAATAATATTATTCAAAAGTAACATACGATTATATCGCGTATCGTTTGGGTAACTGAGCAATGAGTATTGTTTACTACTGTAGATAAAAAAAGTAAATCTAGCCATTGCATTTTTCTGTTAACATTTATGACTTAGAAAATATTTTAGCTTAAGTAAAAAAGCACTAGCAAGAGTTATGAGAAGTTTTAATAATTATTATTGAAGGTCATCGTAACTGAATCATCATATATGAATCCATTAATAAAATTATATTAGAAAATCGTTTTAAATAAATCTAGAAACGGTTGAAACTTTTAAAACAGAAACGTATAACCATATAGTGCATTACAGTGTGTATTTTACTTTTAACAAGATAATTCTCAATTTATCAAAGCACGCTATTAAATAATATACATTAAGATAATTATTATAAAAATCCTTCTTCATTTCATCACGATTTTTTAATCACTTCTAACAAAGGGAGATATAGCAAAAAATGATTTTGACTTTGTCATGCCTAAATGAACTAAAAAACTCGTAATTACAGTGCAAAAAAGTTTAATATTCTACTTCTGACCCACGAGATAAAAATGAAATTATTTAACCGAAGGAGTTTTAAAGTTTAGGGAATAAAGCCCAAAATCAACTATGATAAAAAAGTGTATTTTTGGTTTACTTATGGAATTACTAAATTACATATCTATATAGGATATTAGAAGACAATTATATCAGGCATTATAGCCTTCAGAATATATTGCATGAATTTTTACCTATGCCATAAACTCATTTATGGCATGCGAAGGTCCGTTCCAGATGGTACAGAGTTTTAGATTTTTTCTTCTATAAATATGTGAAGAAGACATACAGACAGACAGCTCAGCCATTAGTTAACATTTAGTATATTGGTAAAATAATTTTGCACATGTCTATATTCTTATAAGTGACGAAGTACTTAATCTGATTGACAAAGTACTAGTCAACAATTGATGAGACCAAATAAGGTCAAAACTGATATTGTTCTGTCTTTCCATTAGTATATAGCATCAAATGATAACTTATTTCAAGCAAACCTCATTGGGATTATTTCAATTGTAAGACGACCGACTAATTAATGCCTGCATGTCTTGATCCATCCAGGATGCAAACCCGAGTGTCATCCCTTCGCGACTTGCACCAAGCGAGGCGGGTGTAAGTGTCAGCCCCCGACCCGCGGTAATGGAACTCACTGCTTCAACTGCAGCCTTTGTGGAGACAATTCGAGGTGTGATTGGAAGTACAATATGTGTCGGTGTGATGAGGGCTATGAGGGTGATCCATTCAAGGGATGTACCAAAAGAAGTACGTTAATTAAAAAACATTAACTCATTTCTGTTATCTTTCCAAAATAAATAATAAATATGAATGTCAGACTTATAATTATTATTTTTTAACTCTTCATAATATGATAGAATATTTAACTATATTCAAAATACATTTATAAGTTCATTTTTCAAGTAAAATTTATCACTTATAGTATTATTAAAATTAAGTCAATAAGAAATTGTGTGAATAGATTTAGTCCCAGTCTAATAAGCCTGGACAACGCCTTTAAATAAACCATATTAGCTATAATTTCTCATTTTTGAAATGTCTTTAAAAATAAGCAAAATACGAAGCTTTAATTTAATAAAGATGATTAAGTACAAATTGGATGGTATCAATTTTTTGGCTTTTAGATTATTAGTATGTCAAAAAATGTATGAAATGCAATCATTGAAATCCAAATGAATGTTGAATACAGCTGCTATGCAAATGACTAACCGACTAATAATAACTTAGTTTTCAATAATCAGTTGACAAAGACACATAAAGTTTCCGACAATTTATGAAAATTAATCGATCGTATATCGTTTTGTACAATGACAGTTATTTATGTTGCATCATGAAAATATGTCAAGAAATCTCAATGTTCTTTGAAACCTCTGTCCATTTTCAGTATGCGATCCAGCGTGTCATCACAGGTTTGGTATCTGCACTGAGGACTACAAGTGCAAGTGCATGAAGCCAGTCGAGGGGAACGGGTCCCACTGCTACGAATGCAGTCGCTGTGAGGCCCACGCAACCTGCCACTGGGAGGAAGAGACGTGTAGATGTGAGGAGGGCTATGAAGGGAACCCTTACTTTGGTTGTACCAAAAGAGGTACGATATTAAATAGGTACTACTAGTGCAGGGACGAGATTGTTATTGTCCAGTTCCGTAAGTGCGGAAACTTAAAGCTTGTTGGCAGCTGCCAAATTAATTTGTCCTCATTATATTTCAATATATGGGAGATCAATGACGTTACAAAAAAATATCCGTTAATTTTTGTATTGATTAAATCAGGAAATAGCCGCTGATTTCCAGCATATTCCGAGATATTGGATTTGTCCTAATTGTGCTTCCAATTTTGTACTTTCAAAAAGAGATAACCATTAAGATAACCTTACTATATCCTGTGGCTATAGTATAAACAAATACGCTATATATATTTTAACAATTAAACTTTACATTAAGTAATTAGGTTATTTATTTTATATTGCTTCATTCCAAAGCTAATTGGCTATTCGTTTAGTATACGTTTGCAATAATGGTGTTAAATCACATTCTTATATTTTGATCAATTATTTCGTAATTATGTATCTATTTGGTGTACATAGACATACAAGCATTACTCTGGTAAAAATGTATGCAGTTTTATACTAAGCAATGTAAGTTAAAGGACAACCAAAAATTACATATTTGTTCATCTTTAGAATGCACACCGCCATGTCATCCACGAGGATTGTGTCTCGAGAACCAAACGTGTAGCTGTAAGGCACCGGACCAGGGAGATGGACGTACGTGCTTCAATTGTGATCAGTGTGGAATCAACACGAATTGTGACTGGAAAAGGGGCGAATGTCAATGTAAACCGGGCTATGAAGGTGACCCTCTGGATGCTTGCTTTGAGTCAGGTAACCTCTCCACTATTTTAATTTCTTTACAGTTTTTTATTGAACATTTTAATTTTAGTTCTTCTATTTTTTCTCCTTCAGATTTTTGTTTTATTTCTACTTTGTTATTTTATTTTTGATATATAGTAAATGTTTTGCTAAAATTGTCATTTATAAACAAAGTACCTATATTTTATTTGTACGAATTTTTATATCTAACTTTTCTGTTTCATTGACGAAGCATGACCCACGCCGAAATATAAGATATACGCTTTGCAGCTTATGTCTTTATTGTTTACTTTTCCAATTTATATAATATACTGTTCTGTATAAATTATCATTTACTTTTGTCTATATATATACACATAGACATAATCATTAGCACAAATATAATGCCTAGTTTGCATGTGTGTACCTGTGTATGTCATATTACTTAGAAATCTAAAAAATATGATTAATATACATATCATGCGTCACAAATTGTATAACCTTTAAAATTTATCGAGTTTTTAAATAAAATATATATCTTGAATGTATTTGTCTGATTTTTAAAATTATAAAAATTAATTTAAAAGTTTGAATTAGTCATATTATCTATTGTAAAAACCTCAGTTTTCCTATCTCACAAGTTATTTAGTATTTTTTTCTAAGCATTAAAAATCACTAATACATACTAATTTGTACTCGTACTTAAACAATTACTTTTAGTTTTCTATTGGTTTCAATACCTTTTTATCCAAGAATATTAAATTGCACTTGATGAAACAGAATTATATAAGATTTGAATCCCGTGAAACTCTTGCTTACTTCCTTCATTTCTCGCACTCCAGAATGTGAACCAGCTTGCCACTCTCTGGCAACATGCGGCGCAAACAACACTTGCACATGCACCTCGCCCTCTTATGGAGATGGCTACAATTGCTTCAGGTGCAATGACACATGTGGCGACAACGCTTACTGTCCTGAGGGGAGTGAGAATGACACTTGTCAATGTCTGCCATTCTTTACTGGAAACCCCTACGAGTCCTGTAATGAAACTTGTAAGATACCAACTATTATTGTCTTGTTTAACTGTGTTTTCTACAGCATGTTTTGACGCACTATACATATAAAATATACAAGTAAGCTACGCATTATCCCACTTACGAGTATAAAGTATCTTGTTAAATACTGAAAATATAATATACGTATTTATAAATATTTAAATAAATATGCAAATATTAAAAAGAGCTGGATCTTCTATAGGTGCATTTATGTAACACTTGAGTGCTATCACAGGTCTCTATATAGGTATCACCTGGAAAGAAACAGAGACAAATGAACAAGTGCTCCAATGAATTAAAATAGCTTGTCCAGGAAAAAACCACCAAATCGCTACCTAACACCGAAAACAATAGTGAAAAGAAAAGTCAAGTCAAGTCAAGTTTGGACATCAAGTTAAAAGAAGCCGAATGACAAGGTCGTTGATACAAGGAAATTGTGATGGACAGAAACATTGAGGAAGATTAATACAAATTTGAACTCATGATATCAAACAATGAATCTAGACATCTATGAAAGCTTCCATCTTGTCGAAAATAGACATGGTTGGCGTGTGTGGTCAACAATTGGCAGCACCTGTGGTCTAAACGGTTTTAGTGTTTATGATATTTATATATTTTTATATTTTGTAGTTAATTTCCAATATATTTAACATGAATTTTTTTATAGGGGATTTGTCTAAATGTATATTTTATTCATACGTTAAATTCGATAAATGGATTCAGCACTGCGCATTTGAACATTGGTTCTGTTAAAAATTGTGATAATTGATATACACTATGTACATAATATGTAGATATTTTGGCCCTTTTTCTGTGTAACCTCTTCGTAGCTATAAGGTGGTACCAATACGGTGTGAAGGGAATATAAATTGTTTAACAAAATAAATAATTACATTGAATAACTAAATATTCATTTAAATGAATATTGAATACATATCGATACATACACATACACACACACACCCACACACACACACACACACTGAACACAAAATACATCAAGGAACGAAATTGAATATAATTCAAAATATGCGAGTCAAACTGAAATAGTATCTTAGATTCAAAATTACTGATCAATAAGCAAAATTTTTAGTGATCTTAAATATATAAATTGAAAAAATTGAAATTAATAATAGCGAGCCGTATAATATAACTTTTACTAAATAAAAAAAATTACACATAATAATTTTTATTGAAAAAGTTGATTGAAAGAAGAAAAGTACATTGATAAAGATATTTAGAAATAATAAAAATGGCATCTTTGAATTAATAATTCCCCTAATAAAAATCCAAATATTGACGACAAAACTAAAAAGACCTTGTCAAGCATAGGTAAATGTTTGCGAATCTTTGTTTTTAAGGCATTCTTAAAATACCAGCTTATATACAAAAATAATATAATATTACTTTTCGGCAAAATACAATTTTAATAAATTTGATAATATTTTACTTACTGCCTTAAAGATAACCATATAAAAAATATATCATTGACATTAGAAGATGTATGTACTATAAATACTATTTTCTTAATAAATACTTCAAAGTCAAAATTCTCAAATATAGAAACTAATAGATTTGAAAGGGAATATTTTGATAATCTCAGTCATTCCTTCTCTTTTGCGTGGATGAGCAGTGTGCATGTTTACATGATTGGATCTTTCTTCCTCCAGATTGCGAACCTTCGTGCCATCCAATGGCTACCTGTACTCCCAACAATGTCTGCAAATGCGACAGTCCGACAGTTGGAGATGGACAGTTCTGCTTTAATTGTGACCTCTGCGGAGAAAATACAAGCTGTATCTGGGAGAACGAGACGTGTCAGTGTCTCCCAGGTTTTGAAGGGGATCCCATGATTGGATGTCGGGAGATCGGTAGGTCAGGTTGCACTCTTCCATTCCAAAATGCCCATACATGCTTATTTTACAAACCTAAACATAGTAAGGAACAGGATACAACTCATAAAGATACAACTCATAAAGGTGCAACTCATGAATAAGATACTTCTGATTATCTGTATTTAATAATAAAACTGACAAACATTTTCCTGTGGGAGGGGGTAAACACTCTACTCTGTAATATCAAACTGCACTGACACATATTTAATCATATTTACTCATATTTATGTATTTATGTTATGTAGACTCTAGGTTTATGCGAAATTATTATGCAGAACACAATCTTTCAAATACATTCAAGTTATATTTTGGACGATAACTACCTTTATTAGGTGTATGATAATATTTTTCGAATATGTTTCATTATGTTCTTACAATAATTAACAAAATATTTATAATTTAAAATTAAAATTAAAATTAAATTAATTAAACTGTGTACATTATTTTATGAAAATATTTATTTTATTCTACATTATAGCTTGTTGGAGTAGTACAATCGATACCTTAAAATTAAAACATCGGAAACTGAGCGAAAGTTTCAAAACGGAAATAATATTTAAAATTGTATCGAATGACTCAAAAAGTGTTCATACTTATAAACATATATATATATATATATGTGTGTGTGTAATAATTTCCACTGATTTCTGTATATTTGTCTAATCTTGAACAAAATTATTGTTTTCTAATATCACAAACTCGTGGGAAAATACAAAATGTTAAAGCAGAACAAAGAAGTAAAATGCTGCAGAGATTTCTCTTCAATCTGAATATTAAATAACAGTATAAAACAATCATTTAATGTGCTACTTTATTAAATGAGAAACTTAAATTAAACTGAGTATTGAGCGTGCACGCACTCATGGACTTTTGTAACTTTAAATGCTATTGTAAAATGCATCATCTTGTGTTCACCTCTTATGCAGAACAAGAATGCGAGCCTTCCTGTCATAGGTTAGCGCAATGTGGTCCAAATAAGACCTGCCAGTGTGTTCCACCGACCCAGGGGAATGGATACTCTTGTTACAACTGTGGAATATGCGGATCCAACACGATCTGCGATTACAAGAAGGAGGTCTGCAATTGTTCACCAGGGTTTGAGGGGGACCCCTATCAGAGCTGTGACATGCCAGTCACTACCGTAGTACCCGGTATGTACTTCATATTGAATCTTCAAACCCAATAAATAATACAATTGTACAAAGGTGTACACAATAAATATTTATTCAATTTGTGATTTGCGCATTGTAACGAATTTCCTCCAACTCACAAAATTACTGTTTTATATTTAGGTAAAAATCGTAAAATTAACACGTCATACATATTACAAGTAATAATGAAAACCTTTTAAATGCAAATTTATAAAACATACTTTGTGTGTGTATTAGTTCTCATGAATCTAAAAAATCGTAATAATACTTGTATATGAGATACTTACAATAAAAAATATACACTCAAAAATGAGCACAGTGCGTTTTCGTAAACACAGCTTATAATATTGGTTAAAACGATTGCTGAGGAAACACATTAATTTCCTCATTTAAAGTTTATTACTAATTTCACAATACTAAAGGAGGACACTATATATTCAGTATATTCTTGGGATACTACTTCAGTTACGTTAATCGACATATACTATTTAAACTACAATAAAGTCTCATATATACATAACGTTTTATTATGACTATACTAAGAAGCAATCCTCATTGTCTTCTTTCGGCGTGGAAAAAGTAGGTGGCATTTAAAGAAAGCGATCAAATAGATTTTAATCAATGCACCTCTAAGCGCTTTTTAACTTTTGAAAACTGAATACATTTTGTTAGATAGATGTTTTCATTCATAGATATTGCATTTTCAAAATTAGGTTAACATTAAATATCATTTTATATACACCACTCGTCATTTAATATTGAAATATTTTAATTTATATTAAACTATGTTATGCTACAAATTGATCTATGAAAATTAATTTTATAAAAAACTTTTAAACATGTTGTACTAATTGTTGTTTCTTGGTCCTAACAGACTAAATATTTTCATTAGGTCAAAATTTTTGTATTTAAAAAGAGATCGTATTTTATATTTGAACGACTGAAAAAGCAAATAATTACCAACATTAAAAGTATAAGGTACATTAATAAAGTACATAAAACACCTGAGCTTATAACTTATAATATACTGAAACGGTTCAAGTAAGCTTGAACTTGTTCTGCAAAATATTATTTTTTATAAAGAAAGAAATCTGTTTAAAATATATGGATCAAAATAAATATATTATCCTTTACATGTATTATGCTGTAGCTAACTATTATCAAGTAAACATTGGAATGACTTGGCGCATTTGAACCTCAACTTGGTCAAACATGCCTACTTCATACGACTGATAATTTCGTCAGACAAATAATTACTAATTTAATGGATACAGCCTTTTTTGAGTCGTTACCAGACTTTCAGATGGCCTTGCTGACGACGAAACAAAATATTGCGATAATAGGCTTTACACTTTTTTCGTTTAAACTAAAACTTAAGAGTGCGTAAATTGTGTATCATTAGCACTTAAATATTATTTATTACAATCTCTCCTTCGAATATAACTTGCGAAAAGCAATTAAATCTAACCTGTTTAACAAATATACCAAATTTGGTTTGTTCGGTTTCCGAGAATGAATCGAAAACTAAAAACATGTAATTTAACTCTAATTGTAGAATGCAGACAGAAATGCCACAAGGAAGCCAGGTGTGTCGGTGGTAAGTGCGTATGTCGGGAGAACCTACAGGGCGACGGTATCTCCTTCTGTAACAACTGCTCCACGTGTGGAGACCACACTTACTGTGACGGCCTGAAAGAGGGCTGTATCTGTCATGATGGCTATGACCGAGTCGGCAAAAGTCGGGACTGTGTTTCAAGTAAGGTGCTTGCCGAAATTGTGTGCCTCGGCATATTCAACCATAGATAGTGTATGGATATACTTACTAATTTATACTCGTACATGTTATTTTATTATTATCTAGTGGTATATATATAGTATATTTGGAAAGGATCTGAAGCGTAATTTGGAAGAATTATAAATATTTAAGTGTACGAGTATACATTAAGAGAGAAGCAATTTTGAAATGTTTTCAGTTCAATTGTATATTTTGAGTATAGCAGAAATGCATTTGTCCAAGTAAGAATTATAAACAAATGAATTTATATAATTAACTATGACGACGCCCTACTATTATTTTTCTATATATTGCATTGTACTCTTAAGAATGAGCGTATAGAAATCCATTTTTTATAATTACTAGGCATATAGTCGATTACAACCTGATAAATGCGGCATCAATAAAAGATGAATCTTGTTATTATTTTGTGATATTGAATTGTATTGGATTGTTTATGTATTTTGTTATATATAAATGCTATATATCGTATAATGTCCAAATCAATTCTTCAATTGCAAATATCGATTCCTAAACTTGTCCCCTATGACCCTCTGCTCCTTCCACCTTCAGATTCGAGTCTATGCAAACCGGCCTGCCACAAGGACGCATACTGTAAAAAAAATGTCTGCGCCTGTAACGATAGACTCAAGGGTGACGGAGTGAACTTCTGCAACGACTGTGACAAGTGTCACGAAATTAGGTATACCATCTGTGACATTACAAGACCGGGGTGTCACTGCAAAGGAAATTACACTGGAGACCCAAAGAAGGAGTGCAAACTTGGTAAGTTGAAAATGCACTGCTGCCATGCCAGAAATTACTTGGAGATTATATACAAACAAACTCTGGGATTAAAATTGTTAAATCGATATGTGAAGAGTATGTTCTAAATCTATATATGTCTAAATGCGCATTTGCATATTAAATTATTTTGAAGTTGAGAAAACGTTTTGTGTAAAAGTAAAATATTTAATGAGCATGAACGTGTTATAAACTAAACTATTATACATTTTTGCGTAATTATTGTTTATCTCATTTGTGATTATTACACTAGAAAGTTGACATTTTCTTAACTACTGATAAGTAAATTAAAATTGTGTATGATAAATAGTAACCATTATAATAGAGTTACACTATTTTTTCTGTCAATTCATTTTCCTGCTCAAATTATTGCAATGTACTTTTATGATAAAATACACACTCACTATACCGAAGTTACGTAATGTTATTGATGTTTAAGTAAAGTCAGTAGCGTCCTTAAGCATAAATGATGATTCATAAATATTTCTAAAATGGAAAAGGAATCTCCTTTAGCGGAATCGAGTTTATTCTAATCATGGAATATCAACTGTTTCCTACCTAAATCTAGGAAATTATTAAAAGTTTCATTTTGAATGTAGGTTTAATAAATTTGTCTTGCTCTCATTTTAATAATTTGTAGTAAAATTTCAGTTTTTTATTTATTTTTACAGATTTATTCCAAAATATACAACAGATTTTCTAGTTTTTTTATTAAGTAACTACAAGAATAGGGGTTCCGGGTGAAACGGAGTAAGTATAAATACTTTTAAAACAACCTTAGTGAATCCAAGAGGGTTTGAACAACAGAAAAATCTGTAAACTGATTTAAGGGTTATGAAATTATTGTTTACATATATGACAATTATTTGGGAACTTGAATTTGTAGAATTTAAAATATTTAAAAAATTAAGTGTTCTGTTTTTATCATGCCTCAACTTTTTCAAAAAGTGACGTCAAGCAGGAAAAAAATCATAGAACTCGTGTAAAACTCATTGTCAAAAACTGTTAATATATGATAAGGAAAAGTAAATCTAAATAAAAAAAAAAACTGCAAGAGAGATTGTTTATAAAATGGTTTAGACGTCGGATTTAAATAAAGCCTGTATTCAACCTAAGCTTTTGAAAAGATTTTTTGATGTTTGAAGTTAGACTACACGTAATGTTATAGGCTTAGACGTATTAGAATTATTCGATGAATATTTTTATTAAGTCTTCTATTCTACATAATATATCTCTGTCACTGTCACCTATATCATTACCACTCACTTGTCTGTGTTATTTTCGACTCGATTTCAGTGTGTGTTCCTGGCTGCCACAGAAGGGGAGCGTGTATCGGTAAGAACAACTGCGCCTGTGTATACCCCTTCAAAGGTGATGGACGTAAACACTGCATGAACTGTGGACGATGCAGTCCTCATGGCGCCAAGTGTGTGCTTAATGAAAGCAGATGTGAATGTGACAAGGGTCTGCAGGGCAACCCATATAAGAGATGTGAGAAACGTAAGTAGAAAACTCCTACAACTATTTAGGATAAAAATAAATCTGTCAATGACTATGAAAACAAATGATTCGTTATGGGTGTCAATCATACATTTCTGTTCATGGAAAAAATTAAGTTCAAAAGCAGTAAAGTCCATGAAATAATGCACATCACTATATAATTTAAGTAAAACGATACATTGATGAAGTAACCTTTATTTAATGGTTGTTACTACGTTGCGAGAGTCTCGGCAAGTAAAGAAAATTGTTATGTGCCGAGAGTGGATTTTTTAAAACAAATTTTGAAAATAAACAAAGGATAGTGAGATGCTTGATAGTCGTGGTGTGGTTGCGGCCGCAAGCGGCTGCCAGCTTTTAGTAGTGTATAGGGGTTACTTGTTAATACATTAATTTGTGTTTTTTTAACGTTTCGTCTAAATACTGGTATATGAGACTCTCGGCACGTAACAATTTTCTTTTGGTGCCGAGACTCTCGCAACCTATCAATTACGTTATTTAATACCAGACAGTAGTATCTTAAATCTATACATTTATATTATTTCTGCAACAATGAAATTATGTATAACTATTAAAATGTATACACATATTTTCTACTACTTTTAAGTAGTAATTATATTAAAGATGTTATATACTACCTACCGTTCTAAATTATTTATACCAAGAATAATATTATAAACATCTCGATATGTATCTGTACTTTTTACTTTTTGATTTACGGTTGTGTATTTTAAACTATTCCCTTACATTATAATCATTTATACGAAACATTGTTATCTTCCGATTTTATTTTAGCTGCGAAGGACATTTGCACGATTATCTGGGTGATATTCCTTATTCTGGAGGCTTTAGCAGCTCTTCTGGTCTTGTTTTTGAAATCTGAATACTACTATAAATTCTTGGAAGCTTTAGGCTACGAGTAAGAGACTTATTTATTTGTCAATAATCGTTAATTATGTTAATTATTGATTTTTTCTACCTTTTTTGTTTCATTTCTAGCAATAGCAACGCTGGTGGTGAAAATGAATTTAAAAAAGGCGAGTGGACTCCAATGAATCTGTTTTGCCCGCTCCCATTGAAAGAACCCAAAGAGAACTCGTATTATATTCCTTCCGACAAATTAGACGAAAATAACTTTGGTAAGAAACGATATAACCTATTCTGATGACATAAAACTGAAATCAATTTTAAAAGTCGATTGATATTCCTATTTTTAATCTCATAAAAATATACAAACTAATATAAAGCGTCTGTTATATTTTTTTTAAATTACCTTTAATTTTGCTTTTCCTGAAATTAATATATAATTTCTAGAATTTCGCTGTATATTATGTAGATATCACCATAGAATAATGAAATATAGAGTTTCAACTATTATTAAATATGTACGCAGTTTAAAACTACTATTAAGAGACCCGAAAGGCTTGTAAAAAAATATTTTTAATCGTAGCAGTGAACTATGTTATGTAGTAAAACTTTTTTAGATATAAATACAAAAAATATTTAATATTACTTTTAGTCTACATTTACATAAATTTTCAAATGACAACATTTTATAGCGAGATATATATTAAATCAACAAGAGTCAAAATGCTCTGTTAAATTACACTATGGATATCGTGGTAGAATTTATATATACAACCATGGCCACCTTGATACAACTTATATATTATCTTCTAATTATATTTAAGATTATACTAAGAAATTCAAGTTTGTATTACACTAGGATTTACTTGATTCTCATATTTCTAGTGAGAAAATGCTCTTAAATATGTAAGGACGATTTCTGTTAAAAGAAATATATATACTTTTATTATAAGAGGAAACATTTAAACGGCAGAAAATGTAGATATCTTAATTGAATACAAATGAACTCTCACTATATTCATATAAGAATAGCTGGAATTTTTGCACAGATAGAATTAAAATACTTAATAATATCTTTTCGTGGTTACATGGGTCATTCCGCATGAAAAAATTGTAAATGACATCAATTGAATAATTTTCACAATGTGAAAATTATTCAATTGATGTCATTTACATTACACATTACAATACATTTACATTATACATTACAGTCTAGCTGCATACTGCAAGGAAATTCATTCATTGAAAACAAAAGAAATGGTAATACATATATATTATAAATATGAAAAGAGAAAAAAGGTTTTAATACTGCGAATTTTTGAGCCAATTCTTTACTAGCATATACATTGGAAACGGATAGGAAGTACAAGAATTAATAAAATAAAGAATATGATAATAATTATATGTACATATATTAGCGACAAGACATAAAAAATTGTCAGGAGGTAAGAGTACAGAAACCAGACGTAAACATTATTCTCGTGTTTATTATTTTATTAATTCTTGAACTTCCTACCTGTTGCAAATGTATCTGCTAGTAAAGAATTGGCGAACAGTAAAAAAAACCTTAATTTTTGTTTTTATTTATCAAATTTTACCTATAAGAGGAATTTATTTGATAATATATATGACAAAACTTGAATTTCTTGCAATAATCTTGAATTTAATTGTCTAATCTGTATATTAAATAAATAATGCGAAGGATTATTTTAAATAAACATGTTTTAGTATAATGTTTGTAGTAATTCTTCAGTGAAATTTTCATTTGTCATATTTTGTGTTAATTTAGAAGAAGTAGTTTTCCAAAATTAGTAACAGAATTCCATCTTCTAAACTAGTTCCACGTGTTTTTTTTCCTTTTATTCTAAATTAGTGTCGAATGACCCAGGTACCGTTGAAACAAACTTAAAGGTTAACAAGACTGAAAAAAATTATCGCAGACTTGACTCTGGTAAGTGGGTTGGATCCTTACTTCATATAGTTTTAAATGAAATCTAAAGTAGCACTACCAAATGCATAATATATGCGTTTTAAATACAATAAAAAAATAAAAATATTTAAAAACTACACATTTTCTATAAAAGATTTAGATAAACTTGTATTTAGATTGTTAAAGTGTTGCTCATATAGATATCTGTTTTATGATATAAACATGTATAATAATATATTTATTAATCTGTATTGTATTGCCATTTAAATACAATATATACACATATCATGAGGAGTTTGCATACCAATATACTATAGTTTATACTAGCAGAGACGATAATACATGTATTTATGTCCAATTAAAAGTCTTTCTAATTCTGTAAGATATCAGAATTTAAACAAATATATTGTAAGATCAAAACAATATTTTAGAAGTACATATTGCCTTTGAAATTGTATTTTCTCGTGTTTAACACGAATCAATTAAATACAATGTCTACATTATAATATTGTACTACTAAGAACTGTGGAACTGTGTCATGAGAATTGCTTTTAGAATCTAATAAATATAATTATCCTAACGATGTGTCAACATTTATTTCAAATTGAAGCACTAATCTTGTCAGTTGATAAGTATAAATATTAATTAAAATATAAATTAAAAAAATAAACGTATTTAATGCGAATTTTTAAAATGTAATCGTTGTTGTTGTTATTATTTGCTAATAAGTGACATGTTTTTGACTTCATTATAGGAAATAAATGTTTTCTGAATACTTTTAGAGCCCCTATCGCTGGCCCATTTTCAAGCATTTTCCGACGAGCCAACTTTGCGACAGCTAAATATTCCCAGTGAAAAGAACGACTACAGCTTAAAGGAGACTTCAACATTGCGATCTCACAAAATCTGATCAATTACCAATGCATATTAAAGTGTACCTATTAACCCAGCCTTAGTTAGTAATAAGCATATTTCATCTTGGCGCTTTTACTATATATAAAATGTATATTTTACGTGTGTTATTATTTTGTAGTACTTAACACTGTTGACATGTTGACATATGTTGACAAATACGTATATGGTATATATATGCTATTTTAGAATATATGGTGTAATAATCATTAAATAAATAATTTTCTTGTACAATACATTTATACTTTTCAGTGTCTCCCATTAATTAGATTATTGATTTGGGTACAATTATGGTCAAATTTATGAAAAATATTCACAATAATACTATGTAACTATTTAAACTACTAAAATTATATAAATATTTTCTTACTCTCAAATATTTTATAATATTTTCATTATTTTAAATGATTAAATAACATTCAATTTTGAAACTAATTGAAAACCTAATTAAAAGTTTTTTACGCTAATTACTTTGGATTTTAATCATCATATCCGTAATGATAAGTGCATACACAAAATTAATTTATAAGTATATTTTATACTGCTGTATAACTGTTTTTAGTTTTTAGTTTTTTGAACATTTGTCGATATTTTATATTTCCCGGCTTTCTAATGTGAGGAAGGAAGGATAATTTTTTTTAGATTTTAACATTTTGGAATTGTTGCATAACTATTTGTTTTAATAAACATTAAACTGACTTTTATGGTGATTTATATAGGAATTTACTATAATGCAAAAAATATCTTATTATTTTTCAAAGAGAGAGAAACATAAAAAATATAAATGTATATTTAAAATGTGTGCTGTAATTAGCTTTAAAAGTACACTAAAAGAATAAAACACTATTTACCTTTAAACGTATTCTTTGTGTATGTATACATTTGAATACAGTATTCAAAATTTAATTTGCCAATAATTATTTAAGTAATAATATTTTACAATCATACAGCAATATTTTTTTGTGAAAATTCAACATGTCACGATTATAATATAAAAGAATACTTCAATATTTCTGCTGTTGAATATGCTTCTGAAGGGGGCTGCTTAATTATAAGCAAACTTTTTTTTTTCCTAAAAACTTTGGCCATTGAATTTTATCATATAATTAATATATGCTAAGCTTCTAATTAAGTCATATACACACAGGTACGTACATAGGTATGTGCAATTATAATACATATATGTATAGCGCAGTATTATTTTGTCGAAATTCAACAAGTGGTCTTTTTCCCATGCGACTGGACTAATTCTGTCTACAACTCTTGCTCAAACAAACCAGTCTGCTATACATACACTCCTTTTGTGTCCTCATACCTTCCTGGGATTATTGCGGTAAATATCGGTGAATTCGGTGCAGGTACCTACCTATATATTTATATACAAGGGGAAGAGGGAGACTCAGAAGAACTCAATACTTACAGAAAGACTTCCTACATAGTCTCTTTGTATAGAGTAAGTTTCGTGAATTTAGGAAAAGAAAACTTTGTCAAGAAAGAAAGATGAAGCAACCGTGTTTGCTCCTTGTCAACGGAGAGGCTCAGCGCATATCCCCACCTTCCTTCCCTTCTAATATATTCTCTTCTCAGCCTCTCTCTTTGCCGTGAGTATATATATGCTGCTTCAGCTCTCACAAAACAAAACAAAGTCGAACATTTACCTATAGCTATATTTTTCTAAGCGCACCCGGCCTCTGATAATTGTATATTATTTACACATTATATACCTATACTACATTCAAGTTGCCCCCCTATTTTGTCGTAGACCTCTGTGTCACTCATTACAATCTCCTTCGTACCTTATACAGTATAGTTCATATCACGCAATATATTATCTTCATAGGAACAATTTTTTTTGTGTTTCTTTAAGTGGAAAGACACGAGAGGTAGGCAGAGGTTGTATATTATATTATGTTCATAATATATGAATTAATTACTTATAGCTGTAACGCTATCTCGTGTCATCCTATATGTGTTTAAAACAAACGTTTTCTTAGTCTTATCTTTGATCTCAGAGGGGTTATTATGAGCTTATCGTGTAACATTGTATCAGAAACAACGAATTTGCTAATAAAGTAGACTTGAATTATACTCAAAGTTATATTATTAGATAAGGCGACAAAATACAAAATATGAAATATCATCGCTAATAAAAATGTTAATTGAAATCACTTGAATAAACACATGATTTGCTGATTAGAATAATTTTGCTTCGTAGAGATTAATTTCGTAATATCAAATCAGGACAACACCAACAGATAATAATCTATTTAGACTATTACTGAGTCTGACCTAATAACACTTCAAATGCGTTGACAAACAAATAAACAAGAACGAGAATGATATTGTTGACATAAAAATATAATAAATATGTGATCACTCAGTATATAATATCTCCTATAAAACGTCTATAAAATGTTTGATAAAACGTCTATATCAAAAAAGGAACATGGGTTAAAAACATTACAAATGTAAAATAATTAAAGAATACTAATCAAAGACAATTTAGATGAGCAACTATTTTATTAATAGCCGCATAATGCAGCCTCGTCTGAATTAGATAGATTATTTATGCCTCACCTCAATTGTTCCGGGACAGACCCTCGGTGTAAAATGCCGTAATAAGTAAAAAATATCTGTGGATCATATTGCATCAAAATAGTGAATTTAATTCACCCGGCGATTGTTCACAATTAATACACAATTTTGTCAATGGAAACTGTAAGTGAAATGGAAAGTTCTAACGCCGTCACAACATGCTCGGGTATAGAATGAGATTCTAAAGATTTTAAATTAAATATATTACAAAAGTTATTAGGTATTAAATATGGACTATGACTTCTCACACAGTTTATATATGTACATAAGATATTAACATTTTAATATTATTTATTTAGTCATATCCATTTTTAACGCACATTGGTCCAATTGGTAAATGTATATACAAGGACTATTTTGATATCAGAACACTAAGCGAGGGATTTGTGTCATTTTGTCATTTTGTGTAAAAGTACACTTAAAGTAACTTCCTTGTGTACTACTAAATACCCTGAATATATCAAAAACACTGAATGAATTACTACAAAAATGTTATATAAAAATTATCTTTAATATTAAAATTAATTTTTGTCGTCTGTATCACACAATTTCTTTTTTGGCATGCTATCGAAACAAACTTTCCATCATGGATTCATTAAAAAAATAATGTTGTCATCTCATGTCAGTATATTATTCTGAGTGAATATGTAAATTCTTGCGTTATACATAATAATAATAATATAAATATATAATATAAATAATCTTCGGATATATCTTTTATATAAAACCTGGACAAGGACAGGGTGTAAATTTATTTTTTTATGATATCGCTGTAATTCATCGAAACTATCCCATCTGCAAAACTATCCTATCTACACTGAAGATTCTATTGTAC
>JAYRBW010093670.1:0-20853 GCA_036023295.1 Invenusta paracnida
TGCATCATATGTTACAGCTGTGGAAGATATGGCATGAATATATTTGATTTGTACTCAGAATGCTTACTTTGTTAATTCGAGTTTAAAGCTCAGTAAATACGTTATATAGATTGTGAATTCTGGTAACTTGAATACTCATGCTGGTAAAAAGAAAGTGAAAAGCTATAAAAAATCAGTCAAAAACACAAAAAATGTTCCTATTCATTAATATGGGAAATCAGAAAAATGCAATAATTTGTTAAAGCTATCAAATGGTGATGCCAATCATATTTTTATGGAATCTAGACATTCATAGCTTTCTAGCGATGTATCAAACTATTCCTCCTTATTTTGGGTACCGGCAAGCCTTTTTTGCCTACCCATGGACTAAATAGTCAAGTAGGTAACAATCTTGATATAAAACTAACATAGACAGTTTTGCATGAGAACTATTAAAATTATTTATATTGATAATTTTAAAGATTGCACATTTTATTATTATTTCCCAATTTTTTATTTAAAGATTATTTATTACATAATTATTCTCAACTTCAATGTAAACTAATATTATATTCTTATATTTCACGCATTAAACTGTCTATATATATGTTATCTTTACACCGATATTATTAACAGCTTAATTATTACTAATTGTAATAATAGTTAAAAATAATTAATAATAGTTAATTATACTAAAAGCAATGTTTACGCAATATTTTGTATCGTATAGTACTTCTAATTTATTCTCTATCATATGTTAGTCCTACGACTAGGGATGGATCTCTGAATAAATATTAAGCCACCAATATACCTTTTTTATTGCAGCATATATGTAGACTTATTATATATTTTAAATTGTTTTTTCTTGTTATAGTAATAAAATATATAAAATACGAAATTTCGATTTAAATAAAATAAATTAATAATAAAGTCAAAACAATCAATATTAAATAAAATACATTAAATTGTACAACGCGTGCTGAGACAGCGCTGTCCCCTCTTTAAGTACAATAAATATTAAACTGATAGATAATATTGCATATTAGTCTTCTTCTTCTTCTTCTCCAAAAACCATATTCGTTATGTCAGAGGGTTGGCTGCTGCATCTTTTAAGGCGCCAAAGCAATCTGTTTTGGGCATCATCATCTGTTAAAGTTAAAGCCTGCAAGTCCTCTTCGATGTTTTCTCGCCGTCTTTCCCTGGGCCTTGAAGCTTCTCAGTTGCTTCTAGGCTTTTTTATTATTTCTTACCAACTGCCCATGTTTCTGCTTTATATCACAGAACTGGTCGTATCACTTATTTCATACTACTGTTTCTCTGACTCTGATTGCAACCTCAGAACCTCCTTTCTAACTCATTGTTACTCCAAGGTATTTAAACTTCTCTGCCTGTTTAAGGCTGACATTGTTCTTGTCTTTAATGTCTGCTCTAGTTCCTCTTCTACTGTTGACCATAATTTCTGTCTCTTTTAAGTGTTTACTTTCATTCATTTTACCTCCATCCCATTTGCCAACTTAACCACTTTCTCTGAAGCTCCTCTTTCCTCTCTGAAATCCCTCCCGAGTCATCTGCAAACAGTAATATTCCCAAGGTAGTTCTCCTATAAATTCTTCTAAGAGCACAATGAATTGGAAAAGATTTAGGCCAGATCTTTGCTGGTGTAATCCTACTTTTCTGCAAAACTCGTCTGTTCTTCAGTACTTTGTTCTCACGACTGTTCTTGACTGGTTGTAAGTAGCCCTAATTATATTGATTATTTTTTCTGCTGTGTGTCACTTTCGTAGGCACCAGTCTCGAGGACTCTGTCGTACATGCTTTCTCCAATTCAACAAATGTTGTAAACAGATATTAATACTTTTCTAGGTACTTTTCCTGCAGCTGTTTGATAATGAAAACAACATCTATTGTACCTTTGCCTGGGCAGAAGCCAAACGGCATTTTATATTGCTTAATAGTCTAAAAAAATAAATTGGACAAGAAAGACAAATACATACATGCGAGTTAAACAACATGTCAGAATAAAAACACATGATGGAAGAATGACAGAGATAGAGAGAAAAGAGAGAGAAAATGTTACGAAAGAAGGAAGCGTCATTATTGGTAAGAGTTCTACTTAAGGAATTGATTATTAATATATGTTTTAATTCAATTTTGCTCCATAATTATAATACTAAGTCCGATTAATTTACGCCAATTATTATTATAATGTAATATTAGCCAAATGTTTATTATTTATTGTAGCTGAAGAGGAAACAGTGTTGTATAATAAAATGTATTTTAATTTAATGTTTATTTCTTTTAGTTGTATAATACATAATTTCTATCAAAACTTAGAAAATGAACGTTGGAATTGAAATTTGATTTATGTCTTCAATCTTTTCTTAAGTGTAGGATTTACGTCAAGATAAATTTAGAATTACTTAGTTGATGTTTTAAAATATATTTTCACTTATACAAATAAATCCAGTAGTTTTCCTTTGCCTCACCTATTCTTGCCTTACAGTGTCACTGTACTCTGACGTATTTTGTATGTTTCTTTAAATATATTGTATATTGCTCAGTGTAAGATAAAAATCTCACAATTTATCAGTTTATTTCCTAATACAAACTTCCAAGACATTAATTTGGAACATCACTCATTGAGGACTTACTCACAATCTGTATATATATGTATGTAGTTAAATTTCAAAAATTGACATCTGTGAAAAAACTGTTCTATTTTTGGCATGAGTGGCTGTCATTTATGCAGATAGGCATAGTTATCGATTTTTCATCTCAGAAAGAAGTGAATAAGTCATTATAGAACACTTTACTTGTGAAAAATAATTTTTTAAATTATATAATGTGAGCAAATTATATTTTCAGTAAATCAAAATTGAATTTGTGTTTTTCAGTATCAAAATATTTTAAAACATTGTACAAGTATTGTAATTTGTACATTCTACAAATTTTATCGAAGATATTATTAATCGTTAACCGTGTTAGTAAATACATTCTGTTATATGATACTAACACAAAAAACCGGCTTTAAACATAATTGTAATTTAACTATTTGACAAAACGCAAGATTGTAATTTAACAATAATTATTTCGAAACATTTTGTCGCATTGTAACCTAATAAAAATTATCTCTTTAAGAGGGATACAATTTAAAAAAATTTACAGGTGTTATACAGTTTTTTACTAAGCTATATAAGTATATAGATCGTATTAAATATTAATATTTAAAGTTTAACGTTATAGAATTTCTATGAACATGTTCCTTAATATGGCTCTGTTATACTCATACAATATGTACGTTTAATATATATTACAAATCTACACTGCTTTATTAGTTCTTAATAATATTGAAATATTTTAGACAACTTTTCAAAACCTTAATGGGGCCAGACTAATAAGTTAGACACACAAAACAAGGTTTTATAATATCTGTAAGTCATAAACATGATAGCTTGGGTTATTTAACTTCTTGTAAATAAGTCGTGAATATATTTCGACCGACATATAATCTGCCTTTGAGATACCATACGTTCTTTTAAATGTTTGCAGATGATAGTAAGTATCGTATTCATACATCTACTTGAGACATCAAAGAGTGTTCAAATGATACTAAAATAGTTGAACTAGTTAAGTAAAATTATTTTCACAACTTTCTAGTCTGAAAGGAAATAACCAACAACGAAGTATAACAAAACACCGGAAATGTGAATAAAAAAATAACGAATTTGAAAAATAATGCTGAAAATATAATTGATGGCAAACATTTTGTAACACTTTTTAAAATTGAGAGAAACCTATTATGTGTATATTAAATAATCACGATATCATATACCATTTTAATGCTTTAGTCGATGCATCATATATTTCTGTTACTTCATATAGTTTGAAGATATTTATACATTGAAAGTCTCTAAGCTAAATAGTTTACATTAATGTGTAGAATTTGTACCAAGTGTAACTTAAATTATTCTCATATATCAGCTCATTATACTCAATAATAAAAATATGAAGTTGCTAATTACTAAGTGCTAATTAAATTATTTTTTCATTATACAGTATAGTCTGCTGGTATAATATATACTATAAAATGTAATTTAAGCTTATTTTAACTTTAGATCTCAATGTTCAAGAATCTATTAACCATTAAATTAAATAAAGATGCATAAATTATGTGGCTTGATTAACAGGCTTGATTTTGAAACCAATAATTCTTGTAAACATCATTGAAGTAGTATCAAGATTTGAGACGCAATGTAGAGTGTATTATTACTATAGATATTCTATTATACACCAAACATCTTTATGTTGTTGTATAGTACAATACTTGAACACTTCAAATTGTTGATAAACTTTTAGACATGCATGTAAATTAAATTGAAAAAAGCTAAGGTTAAAAAGTATGTAATTGCATTGTTACCAGCGGCTCTAATTTAGGGTAAACGAAATCTTAGATAAATTGAGTCTTGATGGATCGTCTAAATGTCTTCGCACAGAATAATTATATTAACTGAATTTAGCTTAAAATCAATTATATACAAAGTCCGCCTAATGTTCGTCTTCTTCTTTATTCACGGCTAAAGCTCCACCGCTCTATACATAGATCTTCTATTTATGCGTTTATTTAGATCTATCTATGCGTTCATCAGCCCTTTGTCGATATATTCAGAATGTGGTGTTTGAATTTGGTGATGATGAAGATGATAGCATGACTTTCTATTTGCTTTATTAATTTATTCATGTATTCGATGGAATCTGTTGACTTGTTTACATGGGAGAATATATGGGATAATATCATGTAGGATTTTCATTTTCGGCAGAAGTATATACAATATGTCTGTACAGTTTACATTAACACCAATTAATAATTAATGTCAAGATAACTGTTAAAATGATACACAAACGTTCTTTTAATCTTGTAAATAGATGTATTTGGATATTTTAATTTTCCAGAATTCCATTAAAAGAAAATATATCAGAATCTTAGTAAGTGCGTGAAATCACAAATAAAAGGATACATATATATATACAGTTTGTATATATTGTCTTAGTAATATTTATTCAACTTTTACGTTAATACGACGAAAAAATACGTCTCGGAACAAAATATAGAAATGTTATGAAAATACGTTTTATTTAAATTTTATTTGAAGTCATATTGAAAGAGAAGTATTATGCATTGTTATTGTAGATTGATTAAAAATATTATTTAATTAATTATAAAAAATAATTGAGTCTGAGAGACTTTGCTTATACAAAATTAATAGTTTTCAAATATAATTCAACATAAATGTTAATCATAAAACATCGAATTAAACATACGAATAATTTAAAAATTATTTTTTTTCAACGTAATGTTTCCACTGATTATTCAATAAGTATCACTTTTTCTATAATATCGTCGTTGTACAGAAAAAGGTGCTAGTTGACAAAAATTAAAACCGTGAATTTAATACTAAGTTGTTAATATTACTCATACCGAGTGTATTATAAAAGTATTTGAAGAAATTTTTAATTTATACTTAGTTTTGAAGCACAAAGTAAAATGTATAAACTGTGTTATACAGAGTGAAAGGTGCTTTATGTATATCCACCAACTTCGTGGTTTGCTTCAGATTTTACCTGTTATGACAAGCCATTTAACTGTTCTTTTTCCCGTACTTATGTCTATTTTGTATTGTGATATTTATTTCCTAATTTCTAAGTAGTAATTCAGAAACAGGTACGTGTATTAAATTATAAAATGTACACATTGATGCAAATAATACATAAATAATTCGTTAGTTGTATGAATACTTGCAAGATATATAACAAAAATTAAAAATATGACACTAGTTAGCGACGGTTGTGGCTTTCAGAATAGAAACGAAAGTTTAATATGAATTTCTGTCCGCAGCATGAAAAGTAAAATTAGAAATTATCCAGCTTTACCTTAAGATATCACTCTATGGCAGAAGATGACTCAGTGCCTACTGTAATTATCCAGCTTTACCTCGAGAGATCACCCCCGGCCATGGCCGAAAATGACTCAGTGCATACTGTAATCAAATGAAATCTAATTAAGACATGTTTGTCATTCACTGATTTCTATGCAGCAATGCAAGGATAATAGTGTACATATTAATGAGTAATTTAATAATTATATTTAAAATACTAATAGCAATTGTACCTATCTTAATGAACAAAATTGTATTTATATTAAGTAACAATAAAGTAAATAAATGGAAATAAGTTAAACAAATATCAAATCTGGATACCAGATTGGCATGAAAAATGTAATTTTTGTGTTGAATATAGTATGTAGCCTTAAACTGATAGTTAAAAAAAGGAAACATTAAATAAAGAAAAGAGTGAAGGGTTGTAAGCCGGTAAATTCATTATAAATAAAAAAGTCATGATCTGTTACAATTCTCTTAGTTTCTCCATACAATTGTGTACGTTTCTAATTCTTATTTATTCTTGATTTTACTGTACTTATCTGCTTAATTTTAATCGATTGTTGGCTTAAATAGCTTCATATTGTATTGCTATGTCTCATGCATTGATGAATTTCTCTATGTTCTTAATTATCTTATTACGTAACCTACTTTTCTTCTCACTCGTTGAAGTAAATTTTACTCAATCGTCATTATGTAATTAACTGTTTTGTATATAGCGTACTATTTTCAACTTTATTTCACTCCCCTGATGAAGTGACGGCGTATTGCCTCAGGAAATATATCGGGTTTTACTATATTTTTATATTATAGTTTTACCAAGAATTTTATCAAGATTTTTTAAATTTAAAATGAAATTTATATAATTTATAATTGTAACTTTTAAAAAAATGTTGGCTATTCCACATGTTTTACTGAACCATTTTTATCGAATTTTGAAAGAAAATTTTGAATGTGCTACTGAAAAAAACACACAGCCTGATAGAATTAAATGTGTCAACAATTCGAGAAAATTGAAATTATGGGCTAGAGTGTAATACATTTTGAAGAATAAATGTTATATTTAGCTATATATCTCGGTATTCAATGCTCGAAAATTAGCTGTTCTAAATAAATTGTTCATCGACATATACATTTGATACGTAAATGGGAATGTATAATATATCTAGTGTTTGTTATGTGAAATTGGAAGAATTGTAGATTGTTTATTTGTATTAAGCAGGCTCAGCTCTTATCTAGGAAAATATTGTGATAACATCACACACATATTATTTGATACTTTTGATACTAATTATATAGGACAGTTTTGACGCTCTTTGATTTTTTGAAAATGATAACTTTTCAATCACGGCAAAAAAAAATTAGTGACTGTATATGCGAATGAAGAGCTATAGTGTAGTTGTTTAAAGCTTCACATCATTTATACATGCTTAAATAGTTATAGAAAAATATAACCAGTTGAACCATATTTGATATTGAATACCAAGAGTAGATGAATATATTAATTTTAATCGTAAGCTGTAATATCAAAGATATGATGAAAAATCAACATTAAATTAAATTTGTCTAACATAAATCAAATAGCAAACCACTTTAAACACATTTAAATTGCGATGCTATATATAAGAATTATTTCAAAACAATGGGAATTTCATTTAAATACTACAATTTCTTTTAAAATAATATAAGTTCAGAATATATATTTTCTAAATTTAGTATAGTTCAGAATATAGTAGTATAAATTAAATATATTAATAGATATATAAAATAAATATATTTTCTTAATCAAATATAGAGAGAAATATTTCAATTTCAATTAAGGAAATTAATTAATTAGTTTTATATATTTATTCAAGAAATATGGCCGGACAAAAAAAAAGGATTGCACGATTTAATTTCTAACTACACTTTATGTCAACCTAAAACATACTAAATATATTTCAATAAAGCAAATTGGTTAAGAAATATGTTATACCTTTTTTTCAACAATTGGTCTAAACTTAATTGCACTAGTAAATAAAACTATGGTGATCTACACATATATACATCGTTTATTGTTTTGATATATTACACAGGCTACTTCTTTAAGCAGTTTTTATATTGAAATCTTAATGAAATGTTAAATAAAATTATTTTAACAAGATGCAATAGAATACTGTATTATAAAAAGACAGTAATATGGTAACATTTCAAAATCGCATAATTTTGCTTGGTATATTAGCTTATATAAATTTGATTAATAAGTGATTACTTCATTTTTCAGTGACGAATGTTGAAATTTGATCAGAAACAAATGTATTTACTATTATATATTCTTGATATAACAATTAAAATAAGAATTTTTTATATATCTGAATTTAGTGTTTAGGTGTAATTATTTATTCTTAAATATTTTGGAGATTTGTCAAATAATTGTTACTCAGATAAATGTTTAACTATAATTATGTTTTTTCGCAGCTACTTAATCATATACATATATTAAATAATATTATTGAAACTTGAATGGGAAATGTTTAGAAGTCACTGTAGGGAATCAATTTTTAATTGCTATTTTTAAAATGCTTCATCAATTTCTTTAACAGTATGATATACATATAGAGATTCAGTGACATTTCCGTACAATTTTTGTTTTATTGTAAATATATTGGACAGGTTAAGTTAACAGAAAATTATACAAAAATAATAACAATTTTAGAAAATTAAACAAAATATATCTGCATGTTTAATTTACGTCAATTATGTATATATCTATATTGTAGGCATACATTATATTGTTTGTGTATTAATTAAAATCACATTTATATGAAGCATAGAATGCATATACATATAATTGAACTTAGTGCGCTTGTATTTACTTATATATATAATGTAATAATATGAAATAAATCAAATCAAATAAATTGTCAAATGAAAATGAAAATTCAATGACTGACTAAAATTAGATATAAATATTGAAAATATTCATTTGTGCTGTCAAACGAATTATTTTTTAATACGACCTTGTATTCAATAAATGATTAATAATAATTCAAATTCTACTAAGATAAAATATGTTATATATAATTCTTACTTCTAAACGATAAAGATGTATGAAATATTAAACTAAAAGCGTGATTGATAATTTTGGTAGATAATTGTCTCAAAACTTGTCTGTCAAATTGGAAATGTTTTTTTTTAATTTATGCATTAAAACAAATTTCAGTAAATTTGAGATCACACGAAAAATCTCATGGTATATTACATATTGTGAATCTTTTGGTGCAGACATCTATATTTCTCTACCTTTTGCCTTTAAGAATTTAATATATTTTCTTGATGTATTATATATAGTGCAGAATCTCTGTTGAAACCACGCAACATAATTTGTAATATATATTGTACTTATTATTCGATGATTGATTGCAATTGACACCTGTTTAACCTTTTACAAGTTTTTATCTGTAGCTGACGTAAATTATAAATTAATCGTTTTTGTCAATACACGGATATTTTTATTTACTTTCTTGATAATAGGAGTAGTCAAAAACGATAAAGCTAAGAAAAGTTATATGTGAGAATGCATACTACAATGTGCCAGTGACACATTGGGTTACTTGTTAACAAAAAAATATATAATTTGTTCTTCTAATATGATGCAATATATGTGCTATAATTCTTTTAAGAGATTTCTTAATGTATGTATTTTACACTTTTATAACGTAAACCGTTACTTCAGACAAGAAAAAATATATTACAGTAATCTTGTAATTAATATAATTTTAACGTTGACAATCGTTTTTTAAACCGTTTTCGTGTTCAAAATGTTTTTTTGCCATCTCTGTAATCGTGTTAAATTACCTATACCCATAGAAGGAATAAGGTATGTCTATTAGGTCTGTCACTAGGTGTACTAATTATTTACTGGTATTGAGTATAGCAATTAGATAGAATTATGTTACAAATGCTATCAACCAGATTGCAAATATTTCGGCTGCTATTTCATCAATAAATAATCTGACATGCTATTGATTTAATAATTAGATATACGTAGTTATTACTTTAATTGTAAACTATTGACTAGGCAGCTAACATATTGTATCTATGTATTTAGTAATACATATATTTTTAAAAGTGTTCTTTTTCTATAAAGAGTTGGGATTTAGTACGGCAGCTGGCAAGATTTATTCAAGTGAAAAGCGCCGGACTAATTAACCGTGCATTGTCAAAGTATACCACATGTCTTGATTAAAGATCGATTGTTGCCATGCTTATATCATGGCTATCATAATTTTAAAAGTTATTATATACTTTTATATTAAAAATAGGAAACAATTAAATGATTTTAGCTTATTTTTAAGAAAATGCATTTGTTATACAAAAACAAAAGATGATTTACATTTTAAAGTAATGCATTGTGTATCATTTTGTTCCTCCATGATATGTTTTCTGATTATAAGATTAAAAAAAACCATTTATATTATTTATTTTGTTTTTATATGCATTTAAAACTAGTAGTTAAGCATATTTTTTAAACAAAAAATAAATAATTCTATAAGTTGAAATTGATAATAACATTTATTTAACTTAAAACATAAAATAGTACTTTAACATACTATATATATATGATCAAACATATAGCGCAACAAAATGATATATAATATGTAGCTTTAAAATGTAAATTACCTTTTGCTTTTGCACAAAAATATAGTTTCTTAAAAATAATCTAAAATCATATATACGTTATTCATATTCTTTAATATACAATAATTAAAAAAAATTATGATAGCCATGGAAGCATGTCTATCCAAGGATTTATGATAACCAATCCATCGCTCTTCTCTTGAATAAACTTTCCCAGCTGCCAGACTAATTCTATATTAAATGGTGACTGAAATCTAGTGAGTTTTTATAAAGTAATTTAAAACAAAAATTAAAATCTGACAAATATTTTGTTCCTTAGGGAGTCGGGCAACTATTTGATTAGTTGCATGAATGGATAGCCTACTCTTAAGATTTGCTAATATACACCCCTTTCTGAAGCAAGAACTTATTTTTCGTCTTATTTCGATTAACATTTGACTTTCAATTGAAACTGCAATCAAATACTTAATTTTATTTAAGAAACATATGTTATAATCAATGCATACCAACTATTTATTTAATCTTTTATATCTGTCAGTGGCATTTATTCTCGTTCATTCGCTTCCGGTTGATATGTGGAATACATTAATAAATATATTGAAACATAAGTTAACGTAATTGAGTTGTTAAAACCCTAAGTCTAAATTGTTGTAGATAGATTAATTATTATATATATATATTTTTGAGAAAATAATGATATAACACAATAATTTGGTAAAAAAGGCAAACCTTTTTTTCATAGTATGCACAATTTTGGTATACGACATTAATTGTTTCCAGCATCAATAACTTCTTAACGATGTTAATGCTTTAAATTGTACAAATAAAACATTCCATGTATAAATCGAAAAATAATGAGTCGCAAAATATGGCTAAAAAATGAAGTTATTATTTAATCATTGCAAAATACAAGCACTTTAAAAACATATATAAAAAAACAATGTTCTTTTAAATCAATTATTTTTGTTAACAATATTTTTGCCATTTTATGTCATGTAATAATTTTTTAATGTAGGTTTTTATTAAACGTTATGACTTATCCTATGTTATTTCGTAAAATTATAAGAAACATACTTTGCGCACTAAGTTTTACACATTAAAAACTTGTGCTCTGTATTGGCATGATTTTATTTTCCAAACTTATATTTTAGAAATAAATCCTTTTCCTGTCACGCCTGAACTATAAAATAAGGAGTGATGTTTGCTTTATGAAAGGACACAACGTAACGTGCAAATATTTACACTGATCAACCTCGAAGGACATGAATAGGTGGGTAAAGGGTGCAAATAATATTTTCTCAGAGTTTCATAAAAAGCGTCCACAGTTTATTCGCTTATTTCAGCATATCAATTGGTTAAATATGAAACAAATATTCCCTCAAAATATACGGTGCAAATTAGTAAACATGATCTATGGATTATTGAATATTATCTTGGCAAACATGAAGAGAAAACCATGAAGAATCTAAAAACTGTTAAATATCATTCTTAATTCTATGTTCTAATATATTTCATGTTGTCATATTCTATGTTCTCGTATATATATATATACACAAATATGTTATGATTAATTGAATTTGACATTCATTATATTAAATTATTATTTTTTCTTTGGAAGGAGCTCACTTTCAAATATTTCAAATATATTGCTTATATATTGAACTGGAAAATGCGTAATATACTTGGATGTGTGTTTATGTATTTCATATTTATATGGAAATTTATAAATGGAATCAAGCTAAACGTTAACGTATTTCTCATAACTATACTGAAACCGCAGAATTAATTAAAATAAAATATTTGATCATTTAATATTATAGCTTCATATTAAATGTAAATTATTCATTCAGAAAAGTATTTTTTAAATATTTAAATATATTAATACATTTTATTTATTTCTATTTGATAAATTACTTAATATATATTTAAATAAAACGGTTTGCATAATATGGTATTTTAATGCAACATATCTATTATATAAAAATTCAAATAGTTGCATTGGAGTAAGAAAAATAATTAAACATAGCTAATTTTTTTAACCACAAAATCATGAATATTAAACGCAAAAAGTATGTTTTTAGATAATTATTGATATTGACATATATTTTAACATATTTAATTTAATATTCTATTCTATTAAATACAATTTATTTTCAAACTAAAGAAAACTACAAAGAAATATTTAATGTAACTTTCTTAAACTTTTCCTTTATATATGTACATTTCTTTACTATTTTATGCGAGTGAGATGGGTCTAGAGCATATGTGTATAATTCAGAATGTATCTTAGGATATTGTTTTTCATTTGTTAAAAAAAGATGATATGTTGTATTCCATATCAAAAAGCTTAATGTGCAAAATGTACCTATATTAATACTAAATACATTCAGTATTTCTCTGTCAAACAAGTTATTACGTAATAGATAACCCGAGATGTATTCAGTCATTCAAATGTATGATGGGGAGAATAATTCAAGCAAGTGAAGAAACATTTGATTTAGTCCACTATTTTAGAATATATAAATTTAACATTATTAATTAATAGTTTAATTAAATCATTATATAATCAATATTTTATATTCGCGTATTGTAGAACAATCAAGGTTGCAAAATTTGCATTTTAGAGCAATGAAAATTTTTTTTGAACATTTTTGAACATTTTTTGAACATTTTTTTTGCAATGAAAAAAAGCACTAAATGAAACTCACTAAATCTTTCGCGTCTAAATTCAGAGAAATATTAATAATTTCGGAGTTTTCGTTGCTGCATTTGTTTTATTAACATATACATATACATATGTATGTATATGTTATGTATATGTTATGTATATGTACAAGTTTATATATATAATTTTTACTGTATAAAATAATATATATTTAACAATATTATATACTTTACAATATATATATTTCACAAATATAAAAATAATTTTGATATGACAATTCAATCTGATATGTGCGTGCTACATATATACTTATAAACACATCTGAAACCGATCTAATATATCATTTAATATAGATATACTAGATTTAAGTTTCATATTATATTAAGGTCCATATTTAGAATTGTTGATTCAACGTTAAGTAGATTTATTTGTCAGAATGTTTTATTTGAAAGTTTCACAAGATGTGATCTGCAAATCTTTACTATAATTTTCTTCCTGTCAAAAAGAAAGTCAATTTTTTTAATCTTTTGAAAGAATTCCTATCCAGTAAAATTTCTGAGATATCTTATCTCCTGTCAATGATAAATTGCAAAAGTTTAGAATAGCTGAATAGGTCGAATTATTGTCAAGAGAAAATTTATTTTACTAGCATAAAAAATATCTATAAAATGGACATTAATTTTAGATTTAGAAACAATTACTTGCTTTTCACAAATTTTACATTTAAGTCAGTTAAATAATCAACAACGTTTTCATACGAGATAAAATATATTATACATTTCATATTTTATACAATACTATTTTCTAAAATATAATATTTAAATGGAAATATATATATTTACAATAAAATACAAGTTAAATCTGATTGTAAATAAACTTTTCATAATGAAAAGACTGCAATAAAGATTATTATTATTTGGTAAAATTATTTAATTAAGAGTTATCGATAAACGTTTTATCATTCAACCAATTATGCAACACAAAATATTATTTCCACTTTGCAATTTCTTGATTATGAATTTAAACTGGAATGTTGTTGTGTACAATACACCCTTAACAGCCATTTTTCATAATGAAAATATTGAAGACGGACAATGTTATATTATGTACCCCTAAATATCAGCCTGAATAAAATTCTTTTAAAAAGAAAACATTCGAGGTAATTGATGAGGACAGATAGGACATATTATAGACAGCTGAAGAATCATTCTTCCGATTAGTCAAAGAACAGAATATCCTACGTCGTTAAAGAAAATGAATTTTAAAGAACATTATATAGGCATGTTTAACTTTACAGCTGTATTAGATTTTTGTATTTTGTATGTACGACGGATAATAATAAAAAACTCCTTAAACTATAATGTTTAAAATATTGTTCTTAATATACATCAAAAATCCATTTTATTTATTTTATAAAGTTTGTTAAATTTGCTAAATAAAATTATTTCATCTCCTGCTTCGCGGAGGGGTTCCATTTCGTAGTCATTTTTTTATCTAAAAAACTTCAGAGTTTAAGTTCTAGTGACTTTCCTAATTATATGTTCAACTGCATTTAATAACTTTTTCATTACATCTGCATCCTCAGTGGGCATGCATGCTAGAGCCATCCAGATTGCTCATTCCAATTCTAATTTTCGTATAATTTTCAATCAATAAAACATAGTTTGAAACACAACTGCAATATGCATAACTAATAATATCGTTGTACATAAATGCACCAAATTTACCTATAATACACATATACATGACAATAGATAATATTATACAATAAAATAAATAGCCAGTTAACACAACATAACGTTTTAATTCTTTTAAATATATCTTTAAAACATGAAAAAAGTTGTTTTTTACACTATTTTTTTAATATGTAAATGTAATTAAGAAGTATCTACATATATCATTAAACATTTTTTAAATGGAATTAGTTGTAGAATATGTTGGTCTACCAGTATGCCAAATTTGAAACTATAGTCTAATTATAAGTTGGAAAATAATGGGGAGGGAGGGGAAAGGTGATTGAGGATTAAAATCGAAATAGCGTCTACACAGCAGATTTGAGTCACTTGAAATATAATCAATTGAATAATTAATTAAAATATAACTTCAACTGTGTTCATTTTTATGAAATAGTTATTGGTTTCAGTCGTTCTCAGTCGATATTATTATAATAATCAGTGATACATTCGTTAATTAATTGTTTAGTGTTATATCTAACTAGAAGATTCTATATTTAAAATTGTAAAATAACGATTACAAAACTTAGATACCGTTGCGCACCAAAGTTATCATTAAACGTAAACTTGATCTATTTAAAAATACATCTTCCTTACCAACTAATTATCAATATCTTTAGAACTTTGTAGAAAGACGGTCTTACACTGAATACTAAGGTGTTTTAAAGAGTACTGAAAAAGAAGAAGAAAAGTAAGTTTCTTTTAGTTCTATTAAATATTTACAAAAAAACGCAGCTGTAAATATTTCTTATTTACACTGGAGAGGAACATAAACGTCAGCTTTTGTCAACAAATACTTCAAAGAGGTGTAGATTAGTTTTCTTCAAAATCCAGGAGTTTGACATGTTAACAATTTAGTATTTTAGACCTATTAAGTTCGGAAATTTATATGGACTTCTACATAAATTGGTAGGCAAAAATGTCAAAGTAAATTCTAAAGAATATTTATTGAACTCCATAAAAATATAACATATTGACAATTTACAAAGATCATTTTTTTATTAAAAATATATATAAATGAATAATGCAAATACATAATTATTAAGAAGTATTCATACGAAAATCTTAACAATATAGAAGGCTACCGCTTAAATATAACAAATAAATACGTGTTCAGTAGAACTACAGCTTTTCATTACCAGCAGCACTTTGTCAGGCTTAAACTATCGATTTTATGATTTGAAATCTTATGTGTTACTATGCAGTACCCATAGAAATGGATCCATAGCAATTTATAAGCGAAATCTCTCATCTTCTGATGTAAATACATGGCAACAAATAAACAAAATTATTTGAAAACATTGTTTATATTGTTTTCTTTACGCAAGTAAATGATAAGTGGATAGGTGGAAATATGCTCCCATACAGTCAAAGACAAATATTTAAACTCCAAAAAGAAATGCTTCTTTTCAAAGTGTGGCACCACTTTTATTTTTTTTATCGTGGCGCCAAAAATGCAATTTTTTAACATTTGATAGATAATGTCTTCTAAACTCACGATATCTCGATTATTTGTCAACTTTAAAAAATGGTTTCAACAACAAAAATCGCTAGAAAATTGTACTTACAATCTAAGTAATGTCTTCAAAAATGGTTTATATAATGTTAATCTGGGCTTTACAATGTTTGCTGCATCTCGTCTAGATAGAGCAATGTAGCGCTGTTAAGGAGACATTTAGTAACCAATCGATAATCCTGCATCGATAATCCTGCATCGATTTAACTAAATATGTTTGTAGTTATGTGTTTACTCTGATAAATTTATCTGAAAAATTGTATTACTATCTTAGTATACTTTGTAATTGATATAATTACATCTTTATTTTCAATGAAATAGAAATTTCTTTTTGAATTAATGTTTTTTTTAATAATGTCAAATTAAATATTACTTAAATGCTCCGAAATTTATATTAAAAATATTTAAAGAGCTTTGGTAAATTTGAATTCAGTTTGCAAAAATAAATTTCACGAAATAGTAGTAGTTTAATAGAGAAATCACAGAAAATTGAAGTATGAAGTAATCTAATATCGAACATAAAAAGTAGGTTTTAGTGAATATGGGTTAAACGAGTAAAAAATGTAACGTCAAGTAATCTATTAGTAAACATAAACTTTGGGCATTTTGAAATAGCTATACATATAACAGTTAATGTAAGCTATGAAATGTAGACGCCTTTGCTAAAACTTTTCAATGGTATATTTACGTTTTTAATTAAAAGGTGTAATTGATAATGACCTCATTGATCATTAAAATCATGACTACACAGCTGTTGAATCAAATTTTCATATGAAAATGTCACAAAAATCTACCAAAAATATTCAAAATGACTTATGTAAAAATGTCGAATTTGAGCAAAACAGATCTTATCCATACAATGGGCACAAAATTAATGACCTGTTTGCACCAAGCTTGACAGTATTCATTTCTGTTGACGTTAGGTATTTGTGCTTTTTTTAGACTTAGCATATTTTGTACTTGTTCCGTTCAATATACAAGTAATAAGCTTATTAGTCGATAATAGCTGAGTATTTATGTATATATTTCTACTTTCAATTTTTCAATGACTTGTTTTTAAAACTTGTATTAATATTCGAATAATGCAAACATTTTATATTTTCAATTATTTTGTTGACTGACAACACGTAGGTATACAAGTAAATATGCATTAATTTAAATGTATGAAAAAGTATATTTTTTGGTAAATAAAAAATAGTTGTATGAATAGCTACCAGAAATTAAAAGATGCTCATAATTCAACATTGTTTCTGTTTTAAATAATATATAAAGTTAATAAATATATATATATACATATAACAATAAAATATTTACATATTATGAAAATATAATATAATATAATATGAAGGAAAATAATAATGATAACACACTTTTTCATAATTGTACACTAATAGATTTTTGCGATGGAAAAAAAATTGCGGGAAGTAATTCACTAAAAAGTAAAGTATTAATAACGAACATTCTCGATCTCTCTCTTCATCGATATACAAACAATTGTTAGTCAACAGGTCATACAATGAAAGAGAAGAGAACTTTAAGGTTATCATTGCTCGCCTACAATTAAAATTCGATTGTTTAGTCACAGAAGGCCTGAATGTAATGTAAAAAGTGACGTATACTCAACATTCTTGTATTGATTTCTTTATATACACTCACTCTAATCTGATAGTCTCTCATATAATAAGCTCTAATCATAGAAATTAATCAATATATAGATAGAAAGGTAATTTAAAATGTTTCCATTGAAAATGTTGTGCATTTTGAGTTTGTGGTCAACATATATTATTTCAAAAATGACGTATATTCCAACTCATTTACTTATTATTATATAAAAAAATATATAAAATACATCCCTGTTGTATGGTTACGCGATTTCTTCAGATAGCTAATCGTTGTGTAAGAATATATAAGCATATTATGCTAACTGCTTTACATATTATTATAGAAAAACATATTTAAAAATGTAGCAGTATATTCTTTCTATACTTCTTTTTTATCGCGGTATTAAAAATCTGGAAAGGATCTTTATTTTAAACAACAGTCTAATTTCTTCAAATTGTTACGTCATTTTTTTCCGATAGATAGCCAATCTATGTATATAAAGTTAACCAAATATCTATGGCTCTAATGTAATCTGATTGATTATTATATACTTACTGTATACATTTCTACTCATTTGCTTTAAAGTTATTATTTCCTTGATAGTGGTTGGTGAAGGAATCATTATGTTGTCTCTCTTAATACATTTAAGTTTATATAAATAAAATGTTGTTTTATTATTTATTTGAGTTTTAATAAAAACTGTTATATATTTTGTTTAGTGTTCTATTTTACAGATTTAAGAGAATTAAATATAGGTGCCTATACATATTTTAAAATCAAGTTGTGAACACATTCATGCTTAAAATAATGTAATTACATATTTAACTAATGGAGAAATGAATGCATATATTATTGTTTTAATATTTCTATAAATTTGTAAGGTTTTGTTTATTTTTAGATATAACATATTTTTCTTTTACTGTGAATTAAATTCTTTAGTATTGATCTTTAAATATTGCTTATCATGCAAAAATCGAAAACCATAAGAAAATTAGTAAAACTTTGAATTAGTTTAAAATTAATGCATTTTAAAGTTTGGTAAAAACTTTTACATTTAATAAAAGAAAACGAAAGATTTATAATTTTGGAAATCAGATCCGTAAATTTAATTTTCCATAAAATTGGAAGCTTTGTAATTTCACACTAATTAAAAATATACGAACATTTATATAATTCATATTATATTCTACATGCCTAAGAAATATTTCACTTAACCTTAATATATATATATATTTAATAATATTAGCTTAGAACAATAAATGCGACATTATATACATAAACATATGAAAGAAATCTATTCCAATTAAAATGTTGAAAAAATTATACAGACTAATTTTCTTCTAAGAATATAAGTTTGAGTCCAGACGACTTTCTGTTCATAAGGAGAGTTGTCAGAGTTGTCAGGTTCAGAATCCGTATCTCTGCTTTAAATAAAATTAAAGTGGATAATTATTCAATGAAAAAGTAAAATCTTTCTGTTTTGTAACTTTCAATTTTATTTACATATAACTAGTTTGAATCCACAGTGATGCTGACATCTTTCACTGTCGACAAAATTTACCGGAAAAGGCCTACTCGAGAAGAGAACGCACTCGTAATTTATTTGTTAAGAAATGGACAGCAAAAAAACTTGAGTTATGTTTCACCTCACCGCGCTACTGGAAGAAGCAAAGGCGTTATATATACACAGTATAACGTTTGATGCTATACATAAAGGGCGCGACTTATTATAATTACTGGTATGTGTGTGTTTAGAATTAGCTATATACGTATAAGTCAGCTTAACAAAAAGAATCCCGAAAAGTTTATTCATTTAATTTACTAGTAATTTGCTCATTGATTATTATAATTGAGAGATACGTCTTTTTTCGGTGGTTGATTAGATCAACTGAATTGTAAAATAACCGAATTGAGTTTATATAAATATATTCGTTGCGTTATATAAAGTTAAAAATGAACGAATTATTAAAATTATGTAAACGCAATGAAATAATGCAGCTTTTACATTTATCGGAATATTTGTCATTTTTATTCATTTGAATATGTATATTTACGTAATTATTGTGACGCATATTATGCAGCAATTATTAATGATAAAATACATGTTATTGTCAAACATATGAAATTATGAAATTTAATAAACAAATTAACATCAAGATAATTGTTAAAACCCGTTTTAAATTTCTTAAAATGAAATGCTTACATTGCAAGCATTTACACATCAGTTTACATAAAAACAAATATTTGTTATCTTCAGACCATTGATAATATAGCAATATTATAGTAACGAAGATAATAAGCAATAATTTGGCTTGATCAATGATAGGCATTCATTGTATTTAGAGAACCACCAATATACTTTTATAATGACGATTTGTAAAATTTTAAATGATAATATTTAATAAAAAATGTAGACCAAACGAATATTAAGCAAAAAAGTGACCTCTATTAAGCAAATAAAGTGGTTTAAAGGAAACACGGTGACAAATAATAGTGAAGCAATGAGCAATTACCGCTGAGCACAATTACAGTTTGGCCTTGTCGAGTACTGCTTCTTGGTGTATTACTGTTATCAGGTGTTATCCAATTTTTACTTTATTTTTATGTGATGCTAATTTACTAGATTGTCTCACAATTAGACTGATAATGTTGTATTTTCATCTTAGGATGATAAATATTTGAAAAATTAAATCCCAGGATGATAAATAAAAAAAAAAATGATTTGTAAGAATGACCGTGGATCAGGCAATGAAGTTGTAAGCATAATACAAACTCGAGGTAGCTATTGGCTTTGTATTCCTGCTT
>JAYRBW010093681.1:0-20852 GCA_036023295.1 Invenusta paracnida
TAGCCTATATTGTACGAGCACTTTATTTCGTATTCCTACGGCTTAAAAGTAGGCAAAACTAGTTATTTGCTGCTATAGGAAAACTTTTTTATTATTCAAGCTATTCTCCTATAATTTACATATTATTGTAGCTCTAATTCAGGCGCACATTTCTATATTTTTACGTTTCATATCAGTACTTTATATCATGTACATTCGCCTGTTTGAAAAACGATTTTATACTGTTTTAGAACGTAAATTATCATCGCATTGGTGAGAATATAAAATGGCGAACTTTGAATATTTAAACAAATGTGAATTCTCTCGGTATTATTACTCTATGGTATATTAACTTTGTGCGTTTTCCAAAAGTTGAATCATTGAGAACGCTCTTTTTCTCAAGAATCATTACATTTTTGGAATAAACGATTCTTTTGTCGATCTTTAATTTAAAATGGAGCATCAAAAACAAAAGGCTTATTTTAAGGCAAATTGATATACTAAATGACTAAAGAATCGATAAATACATTGCATTATCGAATAACATTTATTCATACAAAAGATTTTTTAAAACTCAAACTAACCATTTCATTGATACATAATTTCAAATTTATGTTTGCGCTTCGATTTGGACACTGGCAGAGGTGTGTCGAGAATCAGACAAGTAACCTTCTTAATTTCCATGGTAACGTCGAATGATATCGACTTTTGGAATTAATGATTCCTAAAGAGCATCATTGGAATCATTAAAGATTTTAAGTTTTTGTGATAAAACACCTACAAGCATTAGTGTTCTGCATTAAGCTTGGAAGATACCTACTGATAGTTGATAACTATACACTGAGGCAGGCTTGCCTATGTATTTGTTAGTGAGTCTATTGTTAGTCGGCGACACCAAGCTAAGCGTTATTATACTAGTCTGATATTGATTTTCTTGTACCTTTTCATACGTGTATAGGTTGGAGGTTGTTAGTACTGCTCACTGTGTATAAAGTGCTCCTCAGAAGAGCTGTTTGCTTGAAGAATAAATCGATATTTTGTATTTGGAATATCTTCAAATTATGGCTAAAGTAATGGTGAGTTATTTAAAGGTTAATTTTGTTCTTAATTTTTATGTTTCCCAGTACATAAGTAGGTATATATTATGCTACAAACAATAACTAATTATATTATTATAATGTCAATTAACGTTCACCGTAATTTTAACATAAATGTAGGTTTATTTTTCATATTGATTTTAAATGCTATACATTATTTAATTTCGAGTATTGGCATATTAATTGGCATGAAGGCTATTTATTTATACAGTAAATAGTTATTGCGAAGGAAAGATATTACCTATACACTAATGAAATATAACAAATCATGTCAGTGTAATTTCCATTGACAAAAATCTCCCTCAGTGACTGCACTAAATTGCAAACAGCTTCACAGTAACTATAAACGATCGAGTTGTCTATATCTCTGTCTAAATTGATAGAAAATTAATTAAATTAATGATTTCTAAGACTTTTGTTAAAATTCCATTTTGCTGGCGATCGAAATTAATTGCAAACTTGATGCCGGCTCAGAATCCTGATAAAAAACTAATTATCAGATACAGAATTTCGAATATTATCCATGATAAGCATGGAACTTGTCAAATATTCCGTGTATATATACCAACTTACTACTTCGGTATGTATTAGACTTCATTGGCCATTCTGATCATGGCCATAAATATAATCTGAAATTGGAGAACATTACAATTCCCGCATATTGGACGCTAATTTCAGCAAATTAAATGATTCGCATTCTGAGAGGCGCCTATTAAATTATTGTATTTATTTAATAAATATTTCACCAAAGAAATAGGATTTTCCTCACTCAGTTAATCCAGAAGTGACTTCTATAAATAGAAATTGCATCAGTTGAGATGGTATCACCATTAATTATAGGAGTTGTATTTCGTCTACACAACTTAGAAATAGACACATTAAGTTTTGATTTGTGTTCTCAATTTCAAGAAAAACTTTACTTAAAATATATTTTTATAGTTGAGAATGACTGTGTATCATTTTTCCGTTTTGTAATCGTTTTCTCTATCAAAATAACTTGTACATCTGTAATTTCAGGAACACGATTCTTTCGCCTTTTATCCTAAAAGTTGGGCTCAGCTTCCCGACATCATCTGCGTTGAGATCTGCAAAAAGTTGCCTCTTCATGATGTTCTAAATTTCCAGTTCGCTCTCGATCGTCAACTCCCAGTTTTTGACAATGTCTCTCTGGACAACAACAGCTACACATTCGAAGACGACGCTGCCACGTTGCTCAATAAGTTGACACCAGTGGAAAAGAGCCAAGTTCGGAGGATTGAATTTAAGGAAACTCACTATCCTTTCTCAGGTGTCAGTCTTGTTGAATCCATTCTGCAATTCTCGTTTATAACTTGTCTTTTGATACAACAGCAACCGATTTTGAATCGTGAACTAACCCGCTTACTCATCTCTCTTAATTCATTACAAATTGTTGAAGCTTTGGTTTTTTGTATTCGAAATCGGCAGTTGATTCAGCGACCATGACGCCAGATTATATATTGTGATGGTCAATATCATGGCATCTTTAATTCCGATCACAATTGTGTTTCTAAACAGCTGCGTAGTATTGATATTATCTGTCACGGTGAATGGTGGTATGACGATTACGAATTTGACAAAGATATAGATGAGGAAAGAATTATTATGATGGACTTTCTACATTTAATTTCAAAACTTTCACAGCTTAAAACAGGGACTCTATGTTTTACGACGGATTTCAGATGTTCAAATCTGGATAATTTATACTTTAATTGGAAGAATGTTACAAACCTCAAAGTGACCGATAACATTTTGCCATTTATTCTCCAATCACTAAATCATTTAGAAAAGTTAACTTCTCTTGTTTTGATTAATACGAATATTGATGACGAAGATCTACAGCAGTTGCAAGCATCTCGTGTTAGCGTTTTTAGTGAAATGTCTTCGTATAGCCATCATACGTTGCACTTCGAAAAACGTTTCAATAAACCTAATATTCCGTTGGGTCGCGTAGTTGGTTTTGACTCCTTCACTGCAATTAAGCAAAGAGAAGTCGAACTTGCAACAGCTTCCATTGAGGAACTTACATTGTCATTTGATGACCCATCTGTGGTTCATTCTATCGAACTTCTGACTTTAGACAAGTTAAAGACTTTTATTCTTGAAGTTTCCGCCGATATAACTTTTTTAGAAAATATAGGGGATAACGCATATAAATATTGCAGTTCCCGCAGTGCAATATATGATACGCAATTTATTTCATCCGCTTTTTTGAAGCCATCGTCCAAATCTCTTGAAACATTGTCTCTATGTGGCGCTTCGTTACAAGATCGAGAAGAAAATAGGCTGAATCTTGAAAGTTTGCGATATTTGTCATTTAAAGAGGAAACTGAAGAAGGATTATTACGCACAATTGAATTTATCGCCATCAATACACTTCAAATATTACATTTATTTGAAGTAGACAACATTTCACTTAGATCTATGGAATTGGTGCTTTCAAAATTTCAAAAAAATTTGAATGAACTTTTTATTGAAAATTGTAGACATTTAGAACGTAATTGGCACGAATCTCTTCAATTAGCACAAAATCTCAAAAAATTTTCTTACAATTTACACAGTCCTTTTGTTTTAGATGTGAATTTTTTGGATTCACTGTGTAAGTGTCCAAAGCTTTCGTACATATTTATTGATAGTGGCGATAGCACTGTTACAGAGAATGATGTGACATTCTATACTCAGCAGATTTCAAATTTAAGAGTATTTTTGGCACTTATTCCAAATTTCCGTTATATAGAATTCTCAACTTCTTGCCAATGTGCTCACATTTTTCCTAAGCGTTCTCATTTAAAAGAATATTTCCAACAATATCAGAATCAGTATGAATTCATTCAGATACTATTCAAAGGTATTTCCTCTTTACTTTATTATTGAACTGATTCAAAATGTGTTCATAATCTTACCCCATTTACTCTGTGTAATTAAACATTTTGATTATGCAATGAATTTTATTCTATATATTTCAAGAATAATAGTTCAATGAATTGTTATCTAAAAGACAAAGCATGTTTAATAACAGTTATCTGTTATCTCTATAAAATAGTTTCATTTATTAATACATGTCTTGTGTTTCAAATTGTCAGTAACTATAATCTCACACATATAAATGCTTACATAGATAATAAACTCCGTAATTGTCGGACAAAACATTCTTACATATTTATCTCAACATATTCATTCAATAACAATATTAAAAGTATAAACAGTAAACAATATTGTAAGATACATTCGTATTACAAAGTATATACATAAGTTACTCCCTACTCTATCTAGTGAACCTTTTCCGTGACCTGCTACAAAGAAACTCCAGTTCAAGGATTATTTGTTTCAATGTAAAGTTTCTGGTAAACATTCTGTTGTCTTTGATGTTACTCTTTCAAGCATTTGAAGTAGGATAAATGATTTAGATAATTTTGTAATTTTCTTAACCTGCCTGTTGAATTTTATTCTGAAATTTTAGCGCGAAATTAAAAACGTTTATTTTTTTATAAAAAATGAGTAAAAACGCAAATTATTTCTGAGACATAAAAAAGTCTCAGTGTAACAGATTTAGATTCAAAACTGGATTATTTGAAGAACTAATTAGAACTTACTAATCATGCAATTCTCATATGCTATCTAACTTCTATATATTCAACTAGTCTTATTTTTAAATATTTTATCTACAATTTAAAAAATAGTAAAATCATTTCTGAGTGGATATTTTTATTGCTGTAGTCAACTAATGGTACTTCCAAAACATAATATATGAAATACTATCAGTTGCGTATAATCCTTCAGTTATCCTATTTTAAATTGATAATTGTAAACTGTTTTAATTTAGACGGACAAAGAATATATTTGTAAACAAAATGAAGTATGTTTAGTTAAAATGAGATAATTTATTACATTTTTTAATTTTAAAATATATAAAAGTTTAAAGTGAAAAGGGGTTTTAAGGCCAAGTCCCGCATTTCTAAATGATCAAATTTTTTAGATATGTCCTAAAATTTAGTTTACAACTTTAAGTGCAATATTTACAATTGTGTATCAAAAGGACTGCCTCCTATAAATGAAGCTAGGAAGCACCTATAGAGACTTGACACTAACGCCAATGCCTCGACAATAATTTAGGGAGCAACTTTCTCAACTTGGAATATATCAAGTTTATACGCTCTGTTGTTGCTTGCTTATACGTACTTGTAAAAATACACTTACGTCACTTATTTGTGACGATCATATAAATAAATAAACAACTAGAAAGTTGTGATTGATCCATTTCTATGCTTTAATTACATTCAAATTGGACATAGGTAATCCATTTGGTCAGTTATTGTCGCTGTTATTACGGTTATGAATTCTACTCAACTGGTTGCTTATTTCTAGATTTATAAATTTTGTATGTAAACTAATAACGAAAAATATAAATAAGTAATTACATGTAAATAGATAACTTTATATACATAAGTAATAAATGTGTACTTCTCTAGTTTATAACATTTTATTTTGCAGTTTAATTACTAGAAAGGTTAATTAAGTAATTACACTAATTAATTAATTATGTACTAAGTTTAATAGGTTATCAAATATTAACAAATATTCTAAATTTAAATATTATTGGTAGTTGATTCAAATACGGTTGCCATCTTTACGTATTAAACCTTTTCTCCGCACTCATCTATGCACCCATCTCCATACTCAGCTCCGTTTTCATCTCGAGAACTACAAGGCCTACAGGGTCGAGTTGTACCTTAAATTAAAGCTAATTCAATTCTAAGATGACGACTTTTTTCAGATTTCAATTTCATTACTTTCTTCTTGCGTTATGGCGCAATGAGTATTTCTTTTTTTACATAGGAAACATATAGGTAACTATGTATTTCTACATAGGTAGAAATAAATTTCGCCAAGAAAAAGTAATAAAATTGAAATATGAAAAAGTCGTCATCTTAGAATTTTTTTAGCTTTAATTTAAGGTATTCCACGACTTTTTTGGCCAAATAGTTCTCGAGATGAAAACGGAGCTGAGTATGGAGATGAGTGCGGAGATAAGTGCGGAGAAAAGGTTTAATACATTAATAAACAACATTTATTTTAAAATATATTTCAACTTGTAACCAAGAACGAGAATGAATTAATATTAACGATTTAATTTTTAGGTTAAATATTTAAACAGTAGATTAAGCTTAAGAAAAAATATTATATTTAAAAGGCAACGTGTATTTTTACAATTAACCTCTGTCATTACCAAATATTAAAATAAAATAACTATATGTTGTGTATTCAAAAATAATTTTTATTTTACTATTTAAGTGAATTGAGATATTTTTTAATGAGCGAGACAATTGATTTGTATGTTTAAATATTTTATATTCAAATAAAATTTATAATTTAAAAAACAATTTTTTTCTTAGAATAAATATTTTGTATTGTAGTATTATTTTTTAATACAACAGTGGCATCAAATAGAAAAATTTAAATATTAAAATGTAATATAAGCGCGGAAAAGTGGTTAAAACATTAACTATAAAAGAAGGATGCAATAAATTCAATCAAATTATGATTAAGAGTAAATAGGATTCAAAGGTATAATACATAGCGATGTATTAATAGATCAATGTAATTTACCTGTCATCCAAATTTTCATTTTGAAAACCTTTAGATATACAATTCAGCACTGACTCTTATAAGTATAAAATTATAGAATTAATTGCACTAGATTACTTAAATTTGTCTCTATTTAACTAATTTATTTATTTTTTATATAATATGTATACTACTATTATCAATTACAAAAGCACTCATGTATTTCTATTGATTATATTATTATTTATCCTATTATGCTGTTTATTATTGCGAAACTAGTTGCACTTCAAATATAATTTTACTTTTCCGGGCTATATTTAACACGATAGAGTATTGAAATATGAAGTATGTCAAAAAATAATAATAATGTATAAGTATTGCATTAAAGATATACAAATAAAAAGGGAATACAACTAACGTGTCCCCACGACTACTGATGTGGGAAGCAATCGGTAAACAATACAATTACCTGTAAAACAGAGTGTTCTTTGAAGGAAACTAAGTGTGAATAAGTTTCAGAATCTGCAGTCAGGTCCTCATTACACAGCAGATCGCCGGTAAAGCAGTTTTTAAGTCCTGTCAGAGCCACAACATTACCAGGACCTGCCTGAGGTACATCAGTGAAGTGGTCCCCGGAGGGGTGAATGATGCGGTTCACCTAGAAAACATGACAATACGTTACTTAGTTATAGATTACAAATCGATTATTATTATCAATTATCAAGAAGAAATACAGCAGCTACATTGACACAACAGGTTTAATTAAAATAGCTTTTAGGAATATTAGGTCAATATTTAAATTGTTTATACAATGTATATAGTGAGACACATCAAGTATAATACGCGTTTGTCTTGTTTTTTTTAGTATATATCTTACATGGTAGAAAAAAATGTTTAAATAGAAAATTTATTTCTACAAATGAAGGTGAAATTGACATCACTAATTGCAGAGTTTTAAGGCAATTTAGTATAAGGGAGTATATTTTTTGCGTCTTCTCATCAGTGGATTACAGAAGATAATAAATAAAAGCAAGTTTAGAATAGCGTAAGAATTTACAATTAAAAGATCAATATTGAAGTAATAAGATTGTGTAATAAGATAAGTGAAAAAAAAACACTTAAGGATAGCACAGTAAGTGAGATGAGTGCTTAAAAGTGGAGAACAGACGAACTACAAATAAAGTTAAATAAAATGAATGAAAAGTGCAAAGTAGACATCGCGAGAGCGGAATGGGTACTTAAGAAAATAATTATCATGTAATCATCAATTGTTTGGGGACACACAAGGAAGAATAATACATATGGATGAATAAGATAAACCCCTTGAAAATTTGTTAAAATAAATTTATTAATTAAAAAAAGACCGAGTTTTTGATGTGACTTTACATCATATTCATGGTCAAAAGGATAAAAAGCAAAAATTATATACTTATATAAATAGATAGATGAGTGTCAATGAGCACGTTGCGTAAAAGACAATATAAAACTAATAAACATTTTTATCAAAAGCTCGATCCCTTTTTAATTAATTTATTTATTTTAACAAATTTTCAAGTGCTTTATCTTATTCATTTACCCAGTGACAGTATTGTTTCAATCTAATAAATACGGATGGCCATAGCTTCTAATCTAAGGAAAAAATAACATATTTAGCTAAGATAGAAAAGCTTGTATCTGATCAGAATCATATGTGTTTTGAGTAAAAAATATGTATGAAAATAGCAGTTTAGTACATGGAACACGTGTATATCTAACATTCAATTTCTTTTCAATATCACTTTTTATCGTCACATTGATGGAATACATGGGCAGTCCCCTAGGCTTGTTCTAACCAATATCCTCATGGGTTATGTTATTATTATTAACATATTATCAATGATAAAATGGCAATCTCCGCTCATATTCCCATTGTATTGAGGATACGCTTGCTATCTATGAATTTGAAGATCAGGCTTGGTCTTTCTGATCATTAACAAGTTCATAGTAATTGGCGATTCACAATGGAAAAAAGAAAACAATGAATTTATAGCCTTCCTTGTTCATCCAAAGTTTATCCAGAAGTTTTCGACTCCCAATGAGAAAATCATCACGCTAGATGTTCCGAAAAAGACTGTCTTTTCAATCTCCTGTTTTTTAGAGTGACGATATTTCCAATCTTGTTAAATGGGACTTTCTCCGCATTTCTAAAAATCAGTAGATCGAAGTATGTTTTGACTCAATCCGGAGTGAAAAACTACGACTGAGGTTTTTTGACTAGATCGAAATTAGTCGAGATTTTAAAAAAAAAGAATTCGGGTGAAAAACTGCGATCGAGGTTAACTCAGATAACGTATTGTCAACTTTTCTCTGGGGTTTCGACTAGGCTCCTTAATAATATAGACTAATAATTAACACTATGTAAGATTATCCTGGGTACTGCATATAATAGGTGGTTTTATTTTTCAACTTTAGTAAACAGTTTAGTTACCAAAATGTTTTAGTTACGAATTAGGTTAACTTTTAAGTTAACTGGGCCCAATTTTCTTAGTACGAGATATCTTGAAAGTTAACTTTGAAGCAAGCCTTAAAATGTATTCATTTAATGAGGGTATAATATATGTCACGTTTGTACGCGTGAGCTATAATACCACGACCGGCTCGTGATCGCTTACACTCTTTTGTACGTTGTAAGATAGAAGTCAAAGATTGGTGATAGGACTTGTATATTTGTAAATAAAGGTATACGGGAGAGCCGTAGCTTTGGGCAAGTTTGTTCCTGGAAGGTTTGGGATAAACTTCGTCTCCCGTTTTGTGCGTATATACATATACTCTTTAGGATCTGGGGACGTCAGATCTCGGCCTACAAAGGACCTTCACCGCTTATGTATCACGTCGGTGACCTTATATCTTACTAATATTAATACCAGTGTGCTACTTTTATGGTTTCCCTAGGAATCTCCTCCCCTCGTCCCTTTTCTATATGTTTAATGTTTATCACGAGGGTTCTATCATCCTATAAGGCGCCTATCACGCGTTTTCTAGGGTTGCCATTCTCTGATCATGCCATCATGTGACGGGTTCACATAAGGTGAGCTCCCTTTCCGGAAACTTTCATCCCATGAGCGGAAGCGCTTCTACTAAAGTTCACTCAAGGTAAGCCTCATTTCTAATGTATGAAGTATGTGATAATTCTTATCATAACTTTCCTATGTGAAATAACTCTATTTTATGCATTAATTTCAATTCTTATTTAAGCTTTTAAACTTAGTTTTTAAGTTATTTCTCTTATATTTTGCTAAACTTAGGATTAATGAATCTGTTAAATAATTAATAACTCATTAATTTTTAGCTGGCTTTTTACATTAAGCTATTAAATTACATGATAATAATTACAGGGTCTCTCTCTCTTTCTCTCTCTAAGTACCGTGTCCAGTGAGGACGTTGGCAACTCCGATTCCTTGGGCACATAATGAGAAAAGAAGGCTTAGAAAATCTAACATTAACTGGTCGGATAGAAGAAAAGAGGAGCAGATGCAGGCAGCGATTGGCTTATTTCAGAAGCCTAGGTAAATGGATGACAGCTTGACTGTCGAGAGGCTCTCTACAGTCTCCTGTCTCTTATTGACTTTATCAGCTCTTGCTCTGATACCTTTGCTCTCTCATTGTTTGGTACTTGTGCTTTCATCCATTTGCTTAGGTTTCTCAATTAAGTCAATCGCTGCCTGCCTCTGTTCCTTTTTCCTTCTATCCGACCAGTTAATGTTAGATTTTTTAAGCCTTCTTTTCTCATTATGTGCCCAAGGAATCGGAGTTGCCTCTTCCTGGTGAATTTCATTAAGGTCCTTCCTCTTCACGCCCTTCTTAGTATTTATTCGTTTGTAACATGGTCTGTCCAAGATATTCTGAACATTCTTCTGAGAAACCACATTTCTACTGCTTCCAGTCTTTTTTCCATTTGAGAGGAAATTGTCCAACATTCACTACTATAGGTGAAGATGGATTTTATATAGCTGTCTAGTACTCTTATTTTAGTATCTATCGAGACTTTCCGATTTTTAAGTATCTTTTCTAAGTTCTGAAATGCAACTTTTGCCATTCCTATTCTTTTCTTTATATCTCTATCGCACTTTCCATTCTCTGTTATCAGACTTCATAGTTAATTAAACTTTTCAACTTGCTTGATCCTGTTTCCTCCGATATTTAGATCACACTTTGGTTTTACTGTCTTCTTACTCATGACAATGCATTCTGTCTTCTAGCAATTGATCGTCAATCCTTTCTTATTGCTTTCTTTTACTACTCTGTCAAGTAGTTTTTGTAATTTTTCTTCTGACTTAGAAATTAGTACCACGTCATCCGCATAACGCAAGTTGTTCATATTATGGCCTCCAATAACAAAGCCTTGCATGTCTTCGAATTCTCTTAGAATTATTTCGCTCATTACAGGGTACATGATAAAAAGCAAAGTATTTAATGTTTATACATGTTAAATTAAAGTGAATGTATGTATATATATGTAATTTCATATAGGTAACTAAATTATAGGTAGGTATAATAACAAATTAAGAAAACAGTAGTACTATGTACATGTAATTAGATATAAATTGATATGGCCGCATGTACATATTATTATTCATTAATATAGTTTGTGAACCTGTTATGCAACACCACTGCTTCCATGGAACATTCTGCAAGTAATTGTGGTCTGGCCAAATCTGCAATTCGATTTTCATTACTGTGTTGAATTTTCCATTTCAACTCTGAAGCTCTTATGACTCGTTCAATATATGTATTTTAATAAACCATTTTCGTACCTTAGAAAATAAAACCTAATTTCAGTTAACTGGCTGCTAGTAAAAGATTTTAATATAACAATAGATAAGCCAACATTTTAATTTCTCAAGTTAACTGAGTCGCTAACTTAAAAGTTAACATTGGAATTATAAAATATATCATGGAAATAGCTGTTTCAAATGAAAATATACTGAATTTTTATAAAATATTTTAAAATGTATAAATATATATATAACACGTACATATACCATCTCGCTATGTCATCAGAAACTTTGAAATTTACAAACCAGTTATGAACGTGGTTATCAGTTTTGTAAAACTTTTTTTAATGGTTTCATTTTTGAAGTGTAGTAAACAGTTTAGTTACCAAATTGGTTAGGTAAACAAACCACCTAATTTATATAGTACCTCCATATCTGAACACGTCTACACGCGTAAGGAAAGCGCTTTGTATCTAAATAAAAATAGTCATTAAGGAAATTTATTAACGAACGAATTTTCATTTCATGTGTTAAATAGCCGTTTGGAAGGTGGATATTTTCAGGTTGCAATACCGTCAGCAGTAAGCAGCTAAACCAGTCATCAAGTACTCTACAACTATCATCCCTATACTGCTCCCGTCAAAGACAAACTGATGCTCTACTCTAACTCCCATGTTATCTACAAATTGAAATGTACGTACAGTTTCACATAACATCAACCGAACCGTGCGAGAGCTATCTACTCGTATTGTAGAACATATTTATCAATGGCTATAGAACTCTGATTTAATTTACACAGCCAAAAACCTCAATATATTGCTATTTCCAAACATATGTTCTATTCTAAACATGCATCATCGTTGATAATGATGTTCGCCGCTATTGTTTGCATTTTTTTAACAATTTGTTTATCTTTCCAGCTTATGCTTAGTAGTCTTCTGTACACTCACATTTCAGCTGCATGAATTTTCTTTTCGCCTTCTATTTTCCATTATTAGTATTCATGCCCCGTAGCCGTATATGTAATGACTGGCCATATCGGAATTTTAAGAAAACTTAGTTTGAGATTTTTTGTGATGGTCTTATTATTCTATAAATGTTTGTAAATTGCAACACATTTTGTTTTGCCATATCAATTCTGGTCTTAATGTCTTGATAACAATTCCCATCTAAACATGTATGTAATCCTAATACGTATTTTCTATCTTAGTCAAATCTACTCAATCCTATTATCTAACTACTTTGGAAGCTGTATAGCTATCTGTCGTTATAATCATCCCTTGTTGTGTCCACAAATAATTCGTAAAAGTCTACACCTTCCCTGATAATTAATAATTATTATTTGCCCCCTCTCCGAATCCACTTTTTACTTTTCACTCGTTTTATTTAATTATATTTGTAATCCTTCTATATTCGTCTGTTCTCCAGTTAATTACCCCACACTCATTCACTGTGCTCTTACGCATTCATGCGTGTTCTTTTCCCGTGTTGATCTACTTCATTGTTGATATATTAATTAAATTATTATACTATTGTAAAATTGATTTTACTTATTATCATCTATAATTCACCGAAGAGAAGACGCGAAAAATATTCTTGGTGCTAACTTACCAAGGGAATACTTTTTTTAAATTTGGATTTTTAATGCGCACTATATGTGAGCTTGTGACATGAAATTGTTGATTACTTTGAACGTATAAAATCCATGCAAGCTTTATGATACGTTCGCAATTATACATAGTGCTTTTCATTTTCAATTAAAATTTTTAATAGAAGCCATTATCTAAGGATATTGTATAATCTATATATATATATAACATCTAGCAAATAGAATGCACAAATATTCCACTTCAAAAAGCATCGCAAATTATAAAAAATATAGTATCGTTTAAAAGAGTGAGGAGAAAAATAACTTATTAATAGTTACTGTTTACTGCCTTGAAGGGATTTTATTTAAGAAAATTATAATAGATATATATTTCTTTAAAAATAACCACACGAAGAAAATAGTGGTTATAAACTTAAAATACTTTAAAAGCAATAGATTAAATTTAGATAAAATATGCCTAAGTTATTATCCTAAAAATCGTTAATGAGTTGAGTATAATACATATTTAGTTATATATGCATAATTAAACGTTTCTAAGGCTATGTATATGAGAATTATAATCTTAAATACAGTATGTTTTCAAATTTCACAATACCCTATGAAAAACTGCCAAAAGCTACTTACTATTCGTATATTTATTTGCATACGATTTACTTAGCATTTGCTTCAAATATTTTTCAGAAATTATATAAAATTTACTGACCAATTTTTGTATAAACATAAAGAAAAAGAAGAAAACAAATCAGAAGTATATTAGCAGCAATTACGTTATTATATTTAAAACATAGGTATAAAAAGACACCATAGGTTAAATGCACATACATTACGTATGAACCTGGGAGAAGGAGATAAAAGATATTCCAGCACCGCAGGTCTGAATTGATGCGGTAGCGTTTATATATAGAAAGAATCACACCTAATTCAAGTTATGTATAAAAAACATAGGAGTTTAAGTCATGCACATGTGCAGGTAGAAAGTTTTGACACAGATGGAATTTAGTCAAAATGTCTCGTGTATGATAATGTGATAAAAGTTAAAATAGTATACAGAAATATAATATATACATAAAGAATGACTAAACAAAAAGTAATTTTATTAGTAAACTAACAGTATATGTATATGTATATCCCCACCAAAGTATCATACGAAAGAAGCTAAAATATAAATTCGCAAAGTTTTTCAATCGAGTAAATTAATATAAAATTGAATAAATTTAGTTTGGAACACTCTCGCAGTATAATGGATATGTGTATGAATATATATAATAATATACATAAAAAATAACTCTCACTATGCGTCGTCACATACACACTTATTATACATCGTAATAAATGGTTGCGCCTCATTAGGTATAGAATTAATAGAAACAACAAGTTCAATCGAAACAAATATGCGATCACTATTGAAAGACAATTGCATTATATGAAAATAGTCTTTCTAATGTTTTTAATGATGTATCACAACGTATAATTGACCTAAATGCAGGTAGATTTAAATGTGATTAAAACATGTTGCCACAAACCAAAATATGTGCACATGCGATGCAGAAAATAACACAGTCAAAGTATACAAATAATATAGTTCAAAGGGTTGAAATGGAATTTTAAACATTAGATAATATAATGTTTTGCATGAGTCAACCTTTTCTCTTTTATCATCTGCAGCTTTTCGAAGGGCATTTGACTTCACCAACAGGCTCATGTAAAGCAACAGGGGTAAAGTAATTGGATCATTGATACCAAATGATTTGTTTCCCATGTAATTAGGCATCAACTTTTTTTTGAAAGCTTACAGTTTTGATCAAATTTCGCAAAATCTGGCAATATAGTAATAAGTCTTTCCAGGACTGGTTGGTTTTCTCACAACCTATAACCACAATACTTATAATGGAATACATGGCTGCCAGTTATAGTTGTGTAGTCGTCACATTTAGCAGCAACATCTTTAAATAAAGCGTATTCACTTCACATCAGTTATTCTACTCACCATTCAACAGTCAGTCATCCGTTCTTGCAGACATTGTGAACAATATGCAGACCCCACAGCTTCCAGTTTGGATGAGTTGTGATTTATTGTCTCTGTCAGAAATATGGTTTTGAATATCCTTATAAAATCGCCAATTAACGAACAGTCCATCCATGGAAATTTGCAAAATATGGTTTAGTGGCACTGCATTAAGACTTCCAAGAAATCTCGAGACTAAATTAGCAGCTGTGCAGTGGCCTAAAAATTAGGAATTTAAATAGCGCATAGTCACTTCGTTCTTGTAAGAGTTCCAATACGTATGTGAAGACCTATCTGATTTTTCTGTACAACCTTATTCAAGCTTTCATCAAAAGAAGTTGAACTATAATAATTTGTGCTTAGCAAAATAAACACGGAATAACATGAGTAATTTAAGCAAAACAAATTTTTTATTGACCTAGACCGATTTTTGTCACTGACTTTTAATGACCGCGAGTACCATAGTATATATATGGCATGGAATATCTGGTGAATAGACAATATTATTATATAGCGATTTCAATATCGCTGTCGAAACGCTATAAATATCGTATAAATATCGATATGGAGCTTACAATATGGTCAAATTTCTACACCAGATGTAATAAAAGATACCTAAACTGAGATAAAATAGGCTATTAAGGAGCTGATCAGCCTTATCAACTGCGTTAAAGTAAATAATTAACGAATGGGATGAAAATGCTATCGACATAACATCTCCCAGAAAGAAAATGATAAAGAAAAAGAAAAAAAAGAACCATATTTTCATATCGCTATAACATCTAAAATGGTATAGTTAAAAAATAATATTACGTATAAAGAATTTAATTCATGCTTAAAAATACATTTAAAAAATATATCAAATGAAATATAATATAATAAAGTATAATAAGCACAGGCCAAGATTCATAGTCAACATTAATTTCAGTTATAAAAATTAAATTCATTTTCTCCATTATTGTTTTATTTTACAAAAAAAACATAATCAAAATATAGGTCAACTGTAAAATGAATGTTATTATTATTAAATAATTTTATAGAACTAAAATTTTATAAAATGAAATCTTTCCTATAATTACGATATTTAAACGAAATTGATAGATAGATAAGCCTCCAATCAATATTAATGATGAGTAATAGGTAGGTAAGAATACGTAAGTCTCCATTTACTCACCTTTTCCTTGGATTCTCGAGTGAGATTGAAGATTGTCTGTCCATGCGTCAAATGACCCGAGTAGATACGTAGGAAGCTGAGAGGGCCCCGCTGTCTGTCATGTACGATTTTAAATATGAGGCCCACCAGCCGGTTGGGATGGTTGCGAAAAAGGGGCGGGGAGGAACCGGCCTGAGGAGCAAGAAACTGGGGCCATCGTTGCCCGGGTGACGGGAGGTAATCGATAACGGCGTCAAGAAGGGGCTGGACACCAATGTTGTTCCGGGAGCTGCCACAAAGAACGACTGCACCGCGTCCTGAAAGGGTCACCTGGAAGTACGAGAGGAATGATAAGAAGTTACAATTGTGTTGTGGTTAGTGTGTAAAACACTGAACCGGCGACACGGGTTGAAATCTCGGCGTCTCATAGCTTGAGATTATTACAGATCTAGTCAATGATAGTGCACAATCATTGTATATCGCCAACACATTATAATGGTCTGAACTAAAAGTTAAGTTTCATTAAATAGATAAAATCAATCTACGCTCCAGAAAAAAAAGGGAAGAAACAAAGGAAACAGATAACTATTCATTTAAACGATTGTCATTCCTTATGTAAAGAGCTACTGATATTAATATCAATATAGGGGCGCTATATCAAATATATAAATATTATTATTTATTATTTAAACTGTATATCTATAATGGAATTCAACTTTAACTAAACCATATCTACTTAGTGTCAGTTTCAATAACATAAGACAACAAATTATTTTCCACACATTACTAACACACTACAGCTTGCATAAATATATAATAAGTATACATATAATTATCCAAATTGAAATATATTGAACTTTTATTGAAAAGTGATTATATGTATGATTAGAACAATGTTCTATCATAACATTTTTTTTAACTAACACCAGTAACAAATCTAGAATTAACAAGAAAAATAATTGAAGGTAATTAAAACAATGTATTAAATGTTGATTTCCAAAATCGCTTAAACTTATATTCACAGTCATAATAAACTAACTACTTTTTGGTTTAGATCATTAAGTGTTTATTGCTTTAATACTGATGTTTAATTTCAAATTAATTTTAAATTAGTGTCATGGAAGAGTTAAATATTACTATTTAATTAAAAACAAGTAGCTTTTTAAATAATAATAGCGGTTCCTTGAACTGTTCACTCATTAAAATTGGAAATTTATATTCAATTAGTGAATAAGTAATAACTGATTTAATTAGTTAATGGACCATCTACAAATATGTTTGGTTCATTTGCATTAAGAATATAAGCATATGTAATACTATACTATATAGGTATTTAAATTATTTCCAGGTCTATTTCAATGTGTCACGATTTATTTAAATTTATCTTAAATAAGTTTTAGCTTATCACATGTTTGATATAGACAAAAGTTTGATTTCATTCGCATAGTATTGAAATTTGAAATGCCGTGATTGAGATATCTTAACAAATTCTGTTTAATTTTAACAAAAATATATTATTTTTGAAGAGCAAGATTTCTAAATAGCAATTGCAAAGTGAAAATGGATTGGTGTGACTCAGCATGGTCCACTTATAAAGAGTATTGCGTATCACAGAATAATTATCACAACTGTAATACTATATTAAAATTGTCATACTATGTGCACTGTTATTAAACAAAAATAGTTGTATCGAATTCCAATTTATATGTGCGTGGTATAATAAATCAGTCTAGTGTTATGTGCAAAATAATATATCAAATCAACCCGATTATTCATTTAGCGAATCACATGAACAATTAATCCTTTGTTATCGGGTTGTTGCTTGAACATATTGAATTATATGTGAACTTCAATTGCTGCAGTAATTTCAAACACAAAAAATAAACTTTTTAATTTGAACCGAAATTTAAAAATCTTACGATGATAACTAAGGTAGATCAAACGAGGATCTAACAACAATGACACCAAATTCAGCCTAATGGATATTGAGTAAGTTCTGAAAAAGTCCGGACAAGAAACAGCTTACATGGATATATTGGGATTATGCATACATATGTAAATATCAGACGCTAAACAATAAACTACATATTATACATACATAATAATAAAGATTACATAATATGTAAACTAACTACTAAGTTTTGTATGAAAAGTATTATGTTACAGGGAAAAAACACAATTTAGATGGAATAAAAATCAGTTTTATCCTGTTTAGAAAAACGAATAAACCCACTAAAAAATTACGATCCTAATGTACCAACCTTAATGTCTTGGGAAGATATATTAATTATTATTTGTTAACAAAATTCCCACAGCTGGTGTTCGTGGCTGCAGTATTTATAAATCCGTACAAGATAATTAAATAATCCTAAACATAGAAGAAGAAGAGTTAATGTAAGAAATATAAAAGTGAACTGGAGAAATAGGTAAATAAAGTTTAAAAATGGTTCATAGTTACGATTAATGAAAAAGATGACAAGAAAAACATTTTCTATTACAATATAAATAAAACATTATGTAAAAACAATAATACATTTGTGAACTACATACATTAATTTAATGTTCATAGTAATATTTTACAGTTTCAATTTTCCCCTTTAACAAGTATTACTCAAACACTAAACGACGAACACATTTTTCCTTGAACAAAAAAAATAAATATATAAATTTAATTAAATATATTTATTGCTTAATATGTCATAAATAAAAAAACTTTTAACGTTTTTTGCCTTAATATAGAGTAAAGAAAAAGTAATATATTAAGTTATTTGTTTAATTATATGTAATGTAATCACCTACTACCGTGATAAAAGTAAGCAAACAGAAAAACAATTTTAATTCAAAATATTTCATAAGCTTAATAAACATATACACAATACCACTAGTATAAAAAATTGTTTAATATTAAACACATATTAAATTTTTTTCTCAATTTTAGTTTGGTAATACAAATACATTAGTGACTAACTGATGCACAGAAATGCACAAAGGAGAATGAAAAACATAGCCAAATAATGCATTTATATACTAAAATATTGAACAGAACAGATATGATTGGGTAAGAGCAAATATCGATAGTAAAAACAATACATAAAAAAACAAGAATATGTTAACAATAATATTTTACAGTTTCAATTTATCCTTTTAACAAGTATTACTCAAACACCAAACGACGAACACATTTTTCGTTGAACAAAAAAAATTATATGAAATCCAATTAAACATATTATTTGCTTAATGTTTCATAAATTAAAATTTTTTTTTCCATTTTATTTCGGTAATACAAATAAATACATTAGTGACTAACTGGTACACAGAAATGTACAATGGAGAATGAAAAACATAGCCAAATAATGCATTTATATACTAAAATATTGAAAAGAACAAATACGATTGGCAAAGAGCAAATATCGATCGAAAAATCAACACATCAAAAGAACAAGGATACTATGGCGTATTACCCGTAGGGTGTGTCATGGATGTAATGATGTTAAGACGAGACTAATGGTCTGCAATGTTAAATTCCGAAGGAATCCAACCTAACGAAAGGTTTTTGGCACAAGCATATTGATGGAGTAAGGTAACCAGTCGTGATGAGCGTACATGTGGATTATGTACAGCGTAAAGTCCGCTGAGGCTGTCGGAAACTATTAGGTCACCCGTCGTTGCACACAAGATGGCCACAAGAATCGCGAGAAGCTCGGCGAAATACTGGTTAGTCGAGACCCAAGCTGCCGAAAGAAACACTACTCCGTCGCGTAACCGTAGGGACTGGCGTCCGTCGTCCAAACTGCCCTTGCTGCAACCTCCTGGCAGGAAGGTACAGACCAAGGCATGCTGACCGTTACTAGGTGAAGATTCTCTCACAGGGCCAATGAAGATAAGAAGCGCGGCATGCGCACTGCGTATACAAAATACGTATTGTATCCGTCAACCTTCTGCTGCAAGCGAGAGGATAACTGGGTTTGCAGGTTGGCCAGAAGACCGGCCATGTCCTTAGGCAGGGAGACCCGTTCCGTCTCGGTGTCGTATCTCAAGCCGCAGAAGGAGATCTGGGTACAAGGAGTCAAAACAGATTTTGCTGTGTTGATGATGAAGCCCGCAATAGAGAGCCGCAGCCGTGGCACCAGAAATGAACACGCGGATGCAGCTGGAGCAACTCCCAAACTGGACGCAAGGCTTTGTCTAAGAGGGGCGAGGCGAGGCGAGGCCTGGTGGTCTGAGCGTGTTGAAGCCTCCGTTGTTGCACGCCGACTAGCCCTTGATCTCCTCCGTCGAGATCCGGGCAACCTACCCCTCGCACACTCCTTCAAGGAAGCCGCCGCCATTGCCAGAGTCACCATCAACTCGGCTAAGGAGGACCTCTGGCGGGACTACATCAGCGGCCACCAGAAGGAAATTACATCGAGCGAACTGTGGAGCGTGATCCGCGCTATCGACGGCCGATCACCGTTTTCGGCCCCCTCCGCCGCCATCAAAGCCGACAACGGAAAGTTTGCCATCTCGAATTCCGAGAAAGCCTCCCTTTTCTGTCGGGAGTACGCCTCCGTCAGTCGCCTCCCGAAAGCCAAAATCGCCGACGGCAACATCATACGTGAAGCCCGTTTCGCTATCGATGCCATCTGCCCGTGCAACGGACGCACTCTCGACTCTTGCTCCGTTTTCTCCACTG
>JAYRBW010093692.1:0-43708 GCA_036023295.1 Invenusta paracnida
GATTATTTTCAATGACTAAATTGCAGTAGATATTTCCAATTCATACATAATATTAATTGATATTTGAATACTAAATCAAAGCAATCGATACTCCTACATTGAGTTTCCAATAAGAATGCGTCGTTGAACAACACAACCATTTATGTTATAATTATGTCTACATTACGGAGATGGACAATTTCTTTCTAGTTGTTATTGATCCATTTCTATGAATAAGACTTGTGTGTAATTTCTTTCATTTCACAAATTAGTTCTCAGCCAATCACTGAAAGCTATTTTTAGACAATCATTGATTTAGTCTATTTAGTACTTATCGCTGAAAAATAATTGTAGTGCAATTTAGGATAAAATCCTATCATTTTGTTTACACTTAGTGTAACATTATATTTTTAAGTTTTTAAAAGAGCCAACATTATTTTTATTTAGTTTTTAAGGTGATTCTAACAATATACGTTATGTTCTGACCAAATAAATAGGTAGCTCTCTATTTTACGCTAAAGTGAACTATTTTTATAACGTGTAAGATAGGGAAACAGTGTTTGCTATGCAAAATCTAGGCCCCTAGCAACGGTTGCTATGTAAAAAATATTATTTTTCTCATATCTGGGACATTTCCAATATATGTTGAAAATTTCATCAAAATCGACAATAAAATGATTACAAACAATGCCGTATAACAGTGGTTGCTATGCTAAATCTAGGCCCCTAGCAACGGTTTCTAGGTAATTTTTTGTTTTTCTTCAAATCTAGGACATTTCCAATATATGTTCAAAATTTCATAAAAATCGGTTAAAGTTAAGGGGGTGTTTCTGGATCTGAAGAAGAAGAAGCAGAATAATAATAATAATCACGAAAAAAGTCGATGTTTGCACATTAATATCTAAAGTTCTATAATAGTTATGAAGTTGAAAATTGACACACTGATGTATTTTTGGCGGCGCAAGGCGATAAAAGTTAAATAATTTCAAAATATAAATTAGTTCTTAAATGGTAGCTGTTTAAAAAATAACCGTTCTTGTGGTATTCTAATATACCTTACTATACGTAAGTTGCGCGCATGAGCTAACAACCTACTGCCGTAGGTTTAGATATGCTGTATAAAATGCTGAAGAAGAGTATACGTTTTTATTTTAATTATTTATCAAATCAGTTTCAAGAGCGGTGGAAGAATTTTCAGATATTAACATTAACGATTAAATTGCTTAAAATGTCATCAATCTTGTGTGTTTACATTTATAAACTGAAGGTGTAGCGACTTTGATCATCGGGAAATATTTATAATATTAAAACAAAATTGAAAATTATCGTGCTGCTATAGTAAGATTATAATTTGACTAATTATTATATAAATAGGTTGATAAAATCTCTATATCAATACAAGGTAAGTAATGTAATGTAATATACATGTATATTTACATATGTATATTATGTAAAAAATCATGAAATTGAAAATTAGTATACTATTTTTTAATGTAAAATAATGGTCAAATTTGTGTCTGTAAATGTGTACATACAAGTAGATATGTGTAATACGCATTTGTGCTAATATAAGATGTATATTAATACTAAGTTCGGAATTGCGCCTTTATAACTGTAATTGATATAATTAAATTAGCTTACATTGGCACAGGAGACGAATATTCTAACATATGGTATAGGTTATGTATTTAATAAGCACTAAAGTGGTTCAAATTGTTCATTATGATAACTAATTATGTTATAATTACTTCATTAGCACACGAATGTAGAGTCATACGTGTATTATTTATCATCATTAATTATTGCGAATATCATTTAGTTCTACTTTAACCCTATCCAATCCGGTGGAGAGGAGGGGAGGGGAGAGAGGACTTTAAGACTTCCCTCCAGCTGTGATTTTTAAATGAACAAATTGAGAAAACTAAAAGCTTTAGTGAATTTTATCAAAATAATGGTTTACAATTTTTGCACTATATATTTGCTATTTGTACACGTCACAACATCCTCAAATTGCGCACTTTTTGCCATATATGACTAAACCATACTTAAAAAAAATTATCTTTCTCGAAATTGATGAAATTCTGAATCAAGCTTTTTGACAATATGATACAAAACCTTTTGTTTAGCTATATATGCAAGGTTTGAAAGCTCCACTCTTCGAGAAAAACGCAAAAGAGCCCGGTATGCAGGGGGTTAATATATATATTGTATCATACCATTTCTGTTAGATATATTTATTAACAAATTAACGCATTAAATCTTAATTTAATAATTGAATGCTAACTTCACTAATATTGATGTCTACTTTTTTTTAAATAGTTTAATAAGAATTAAATGAATAACTTATTCAACCAATGAAATGTAAAGTTTTAAATATCTAATAATAAAGAATATTATGCTGAATTTAAGATTTGAAATAACACTATACATATTGTCAGATGAACACAGAGCGATAAATCTCGTGATTATTGTCCATATATGTAGTTTAGTTATATTTCTTAGTTTTAAGGAAGCTTTTATAAAGTAGCAAGTAAAAATTAATAACGATACAGTGTATATGATTTTGCGGTACTACTGTTTCGACAATTATAATGAACTATATAATTTAATTCAATATTTTTTTGGCCAATTTTAAATAACAGAATATAAATAACATGTTTTTAACAAAAATATATAATTTTATATTTTAATAATTTCTTTTATATGGATTATATCTAAAACAATTATCCATTTTCGACATTTTCAGCAATATGATGTGTATGCGAAGAGAAATCAAATATTAAACTCTGTGTCACAACAATTCATAAAAAATAATAAAATAATCTTTGCATTCACAGGGCAAATAATTTTCTATTCTGAAGCTCAACAAAAATTAACTTGTATATATTGACAAACTATACCTTATACGATAGGCATACTAATTGTTAACAAAATTCAAAATTCAAAAACTAAATCGAAAATATCGTAAATTTTCTAAATTAAAATCATATATTTCAAGAAAAAAATTCTACTTTTATACGTGTGAAGCTTTAAGATAATTTATTTTCACCCCAAATGTAATCCCCATAAGCCATCCTAATTTTCCCATAACTTGAATATTCAAGCGGAGGTTAAAAGCCCAAATAAAAAAACTTTGCTCTTATATATACACATACACACAGTGATGCATGCGATTGCGATGGATATATTAAGAAAACGCACCCCAGATAAATACATGTTGCTTAAAGATACAAACATGTAGAACCTACATAAAGTTTTTTTTCCTAGTGTCAATTATTATTTAGTACCCTCTTGGTCTCCCGGTTTTGAACATTGTGTACAATTCGCTGTATAAGGGTCCGCAAGTTTTTATAGTTGAGGGCATGCTTATAGTCCTGCTTGCAATACATCCAGCGCAAGAGCGCAGGCATCTCAGATCCTTGAAATGACATAGAATGGCGCCTCCCGTCTTTCAAATGTGGCGCCGGCAAAAGACAGGCGGTGATGAGCTGAGAAGCCTGTCTTCTCTCGTAGACGTAATTCAGTGTTGTTGGACACATGTTTCTCCTCACTCCTCTCTCTCTTTCTCTTTCTCTATTTCACTTCGGTCCTGAGAAGCGCCGGGAACAGGCAAAGTTGGTATAAAACTGGGAAGACCAGAAAATATACAGGACCTGGCAGCTGTTGGGCGTTACATGCTTGTAGATATGTAGCTGGTTCATAGGCCACCCCAGTTGGATATTTGTGGAACGCAGTTGTTACGGCGGGCGTCAGCGGTGGTGGCGAATAACCAGGAGCTGTATTCCCTCGGATTTTGAAAGGGAAGAGGGAAGAAGAATCTACTAAAGAGAACAGTTGTTACACGTAAGTTAGAGGAGAGACGGGAAGGAAGCTTGACTTGGATAAACAACACGTCTATTAACCCATGTTCTTGTGATCCCGGTGACATGTCTGTCGGCGTGTTTAGCTCAAGAGGGAACCAACGCACTGGGTTCTTTCTAAATGACTGACTGGGATGGCCAAGCCGCGCAGTTGTAGCTAGCCTGGGGGTACGTTTTCTTTCCATTACGCGATTATATAGAGGAGATATTCCGTCCGAAAGTTGGAGATTCAGGATCCTTGTTAAAGACATGCATATAAGCATTATTTGAAACTTTTTAAACATATCAATCGCGGCTATAGAGACTAGGAAAATGATATATTATATAAATGAGACATGCGTTTAAGTATACGCATATTATTATGATATGGATAGAACTGACGCGCCGACTACATTAAGTAATAAGAGGGAAGACAAATATGTGTATAATGTATTATAAACTATGCCCTGTTAAGTGGTCCTATAACGGAAATGGTAGCTATAAAATACTCGATCCTAACCATACTTTCCTCCGTACAACTAAGAGTGTATTTTTGACACGAAACTTAGTTCTAGTGAAGTGGTACTTTGTTCAAAAGATATAGTACAATAATCGCCCCTTCTAGTGAATTATCTGAGTATCAAAATATGCTTAGTTCTCTTCTCATAAGTTAACCAAAGGGTATAAGTATTTGGAAAAGCAAGTGATAAACAATTTGAAACCTTAAAAGTTTATTATCTATATTTTCAAGATTTATTTCTACTGTTCATGAAGTGAAAGTGAAAGTAAAGTTTGTTTTTTCGGACGATTAAATTAGCAAAATAATATGTAATTTTGTCCAAAAACACGAATAGAAAATATTTATACACGAGATCATACTACATAGAATATGACATAGTTTGATATCTTAAATTTAAGTGAAATTTTCTGATATTTCTGAGGGTTTTCTTAAAAACTTATAATTCAGATATTATCTATATTTCTTATACATTTATATTTAATGATATTCAACTTAAAAAATTAAGATAAACAACATTTAACAATTATTCATTCACATAAAATTTGTCTTAAAATTTGTATGCATTTACATTTAAGTTATATTGAATTTGAATAATTATTCAATATATAGTTGCATTTATATTGTTTTTACTACATACTGCTTTAATAATAAGATTAGGGATATATAATTAGTTTAATAATCAATCACAGCCTAAGAAATTTGACATTTTACGAATAATCGTTAATAATATATCTTTGAAATATTGTATTGTTAATTATTAAATTGTAATACTTTTTAAGCGGTGTGAAAATAGTGTATGATTAACAGTATCTCTATATATTCATTTTTGTATACTCTTAAAACATTGAGTACATTTCATGCATCATAGTAAGAATATGATAATATGTTTTTAAGCATATTCTATTGACATATTTAAAAACTTCTTTCAAGATAAAAGATGCAGAACTATAACACTTACAACTGGTTATTAGATATTATATCGAATCATTTAATATAATATGATAATATCAGTATCAGATCATATAGATATAGATATATTATTATAGTTTACAAAATTTTAAAATAATCATGAAGATTTTCTCTCTTGGATTTTTGAATTAGAATATAAAAGTGATAATACCAAAGTTTCTTTCACAAAATATAAACGTATCTGATTCAATATAATATAAAAAGAATGATTATTTACTAAAATAAATAATTTCCATAATAACTTTTTTATAATAAAAATATTGTTTTCATTACAAAAACTTTTAATGTATTCTTTTAAAATAAATATTTATCTTAACCAAATATATACAATACAAAAAATAAATAAAACATATATAGTTAAATTCATCTTTCTATCTCGTTAGAAATTCTTTTCTGACTTTACTTTTATTACATAAATACTATTCACATTTGTTCAATTTACTTATAGTAATGATTTTCTTCATGATAAATACGTTCTGTTTAAAAACATTGATTTTCTCACATTCAAATAAAACAAAAAACCTGTAATTAATATCATATCTTTATTTCATTAATAATAAATAATATACAAGATTGTAAACCGATAAAGATAGCGTATGTTTATGTACAAGGAGGTTCATAGATGGCTATATATGGCAATTTGTGTTAAAATAAATTATCTTAAATCTTTAATAAAGACAGTCTTTGTAATAAAAGTGCTAATAATTTAGTTAATAATCAAAATCATATTTCAGACACAAGACAAAATAAATACACATTTAATAGACAAAACCCTTGAATTTAGTAATCATGTTCAATACAGTAGTAACATATTATATATATATGTATAATATTAAAATTGTATCATTATACAGAATTTATTCCACAGGGTTGTATTCAAAACATGGAAAGTGTCACTTTTATGTATATATTTATAGCTGTACAATTATATTCCATGGCGCTCCAATGTGCATTATGAAAATGTTTAGGATTTGATATATTATAATTTTACAGAGATCTTTTCAAAGTGATAAAATTATCAATCAGTATGAATTATTGTAGTAAATTAAAATTTAACATGAATTAAACAGTTACAAATGAATTTTAAAAGTAGTCTGATGTATTATAAATTATACTTTAAAAATTACTTTATAAATTAACAAAACAATATTTATAAGACTCAAATGTTTTATAAATTTAATTATAGCGCTCGTAACAGTCTTTAAGCCATTATCTTTATTAGTGGAGATTATAAAAGTTTGTAGTAATAGTTATCCACGTAGAATCAAATTTATATCAAAGTCACATTGGTCAGCGAACGGTTTCTGATTGGACGACTCAAGGTCATAGTGCCAGATTATGCGGAAGTGCAGCATGTGCTTCGTATCCAGTGAGAAGATGTTCTTTGGCTTTGATCCTCAACATGGATAGGCTCGTATTCCGCAGATCGTCACCTCCAACACCCCCGCTTCCTGAGAGAGCATCGAGACTGCTGGTGACGTGTGCCATGGATCCCATTCCTCCTCCACCGCCACCCACACCCATGCCCACTGCTGAGGTGGAGTAACTGGAGTTCATTCCGGTGCCTGTCAGCGGGTAGAAAGTTGTCTGGAAATGAAGGAGAGCATACCATGGAGTTATAAAAGGTTATGAAGACAGGCTATATTTACATACAAGTAGGAAATCTCACTGACGGAATAGCGTCTAGTCTAAAAATAGTGTAATTTGTTTGACGTTTAATTTAGAAACAAGTGTCTAAATTTGTATCGGAAAGATTTTACATATTAAACTGAAACTACGTTTTATATGACTTCAAAGTAAAGAAAAAATATTTGTTATGTTTGTACACAAAAAACAAGTACCTACATGTTATCCTTTCAATTAATTAATTACTTTATTATAGTTTACCTATGTAGTAACAGGAATTTTTTCATCTAAATACGTTGTTTTTATAATTTAAATCGTTTTAATCTGCAAGACGAACATAGTATAAAATTCGTAGAAAAATTATATAAATATTTATATTTTTAAAATTATATAAATAACATTTTTTTCATTTTTTTAACACCTTGTTTCCGCTAAAATGTAAATTTTATATATAAATATAAACACAAACATAAACATTCACATTAACATAATTAACGTTAACTTAAAACAAAAATATTATAATTAAATATACACTAATTATAAAAATATATAGTGAAAAAATCTAGTTTAGTGACTGGATGTTACATTTTTTTATGGTGAATAATATATTTACATATTATTTATCTCTAATTTACATATTTATTCAGGTTCACTTCAGTATTCTAACAAATCAAAAAAAGGAAATGATTAGTAAAGTTTTTAATATTATATTGATTTTAAACGTTTAAACTTTCATTATTCAGCTCGAACTCAAAGAAGATGAATTTAAAATGTTTACAATACATGAGCTTATACCACATAGTTCTTTTAATAAATTATCATCAAAACTCTTGGTTATTGAGGGATGGAAATTTGAATGGGAAAACATTTGATGAGAAAATTTTTTTTAATATTTTTTAATATTGATAATATATCGATTAATTATATTATTTTTGCTAGTGAAGCTCACCTGATGACTTGCCGGGGAATACGAAGAGGAGGAATGACTGTGATTGATTGTTGGTGAGGTCGTCGAGCCTGTATGAGCTGCAGCCGAGGCGAGGCCCATGAAGGGGTGGGCTGAGGGGAGACAGCTGGGGTAGCTGCTTTCTGAGGACCAACCCAGGCCTGCCGGAAACTGGAGATAAGATGAGAAAGCTGGAATTAGTTAACGAAGTAAAATAGTTAGTTAAGAAGCTTCACCGGCTTTTTATTAAATTGTTTCAATTTAAATTCTTTAATTACAGTATATGTCCCATAAGTTCAAACGACATGCAAATGAACGAAAGTTTTTCCTATAATAGAGAGTACTATATATTTCAAACGGTCACCTTGAAACTTTGGAGTAACAATTGTTATTATATTCAAATTGTTATTCGAAAGTTTCAAGGCCCATCGGTTGCTCAATTACTGAGATATAGCTGTTTGAAATATATATACTCTCTATTATACGAAAAGCTGTCGTTCATTTGTAAGTCGTCGGAACTTGTGGGACATACTGTAGAATGGGAATGAGGGCTAATTATGCAAATAACTATAAAACGTCCATTGTATATATAATTATTACATTCTAATCTCTGGCTGATGCCAATTCTTAAAATTAATAATTTCAACTATAATAATTGGTTATATTAAGAAAGTAAATTAATTAGTATTCGAAATTTATAGCTTACTGTACAATAACTCTAAATTGTAAATAATTAAATTTTGAATCGTGAAAGTCCCAAATTCATCTACTTTATCTTTAACTCGCAACATCCATCTCATTTGAAGAGAATCTACATTCACAAGCAGCACAATTAAAAAGTATAATCGGTATATATTTTTAATTTTGTTAAATAATAAATCGAACAACTTTGAACTTATAAAGATAACTATTTGATTAATCTATTATCAAACGATGGATAATTTTAAACTGAAACGAGATCTAAATTACAATTACAAGCTAAAGCTAAATACGCCAGTAGGAATTGTACAGCATGGCAAAAATCTGTGGAACATATATTATATTTATACACGTATAAAGTAATTTTATTAATAAAAGTATTTTGATTTCCACTGTTTCATTATAACTAGAAGTTCTTCAAACATTTTAATTTTTACGCAGAATATAATGTGAAGTTGTGTAATATTTATTTTCTTTTGAATTAAGTAAAGAATACATATATGAATGAATAAACTAAGTCACTTACAAACTTTAGAATGTACTAGATTAGAATTAAAATTGCGTAAACCTTTCAGATCTCTCTTTAAATCGATTTTCCTTATGAAGTTTTGGTGAAAACAATTAAAAGTGGAGTAGGTATTTTAATCAATGGCATGTAAAATCACACTCAATTTTTCTTTAAACAAATCAGTATATTCTAGTTTAGAGTCATAAATTGTGATTATATTTAATAACGATTAATTAAACCATTGGTTTCATAAACAAAATTGAACAAAAACCTGACAAAAATAAGGACAACAATGTTTATGTTTGACTATGCTTATGCGCATTTTCGCTCATTATTAACTGTTATTATCCTTACTAATCATTTTGTTAATATATGTCTTAAGAAACAATTCTTTTTTGCAGATTGTGCAAATAATTAATATAAATATTGTACATATTATATAAAAATAATATCGATGATATTTTCATTAAGGATATGATAAATATTTTATTTTTCGTAGAAAATATTTAAATGAAAATTTGCATTAAGCGCACAAAATCTAAACATCGTTTAGCCGAGAGAATGGTTTATTATTATATATATATATTATATGCTACGTCTATCACACACGGTATCAAGATCTGACAGCCCCATTCACAGGGCGTGGAAGACCAATCCACACATTCATCTAGTCCGCTCTGCTAAATTGTTTCTTAAACACATTAAATAATTTTCATAATATATAAATGAATGTATTCCGTCATAATTTAACTCATAATACACAGTTTGCTTTCTCCTAGGGTACAACTTCCCCCCCCCCTCCCCAAGCATTGCTACACATGTAGAGCCTAATTTATTAAATATTGGATACACAGGCAGTATTCACTCACATTAAATGCACAATCTGAGATCTATGTATGCTTAAAGAGAACTGAAAGACTATTAGAGTGCGAAATAAATGGACATGTAAGGCATAATCGCTCTACGTCCTTCTGTTTTCCCTCCGCGACTAAATTGTTTGACTGACAGATTCCAACTATACGTCTCGTCTCGTCTCTCTCTCTCTCTTTCTGGAGGTTCCTGTCATCTTTCTCCTCTCCTCCCTCAGAGTAGAGAAGAGTTAACGGACCCCCTGGTTCCTTCGAGTGGGCCCCCGGGGCTCGACTTCAATTGCTACCAGACCGGTGCACCCAGAAAAGGGGAAGAGAAGAGAGGAGAGGAGAGGAGAGGGGAGGGGAAAAGGTCCCCGAGACACTCACTGGGTTTGAATGATTTCTTCTTCCAAAGAAGATTTACTTTCTAAAGTCTAGGTAACCTTTGGGACCTCTTGGTATAGTCGACGTATACTTGTACACACACATGTACACGACTTGGCGGATATGTAAGAAACGTATTGCTGGTCTATACATGTATGTATATGGAGTATGTGTGCATAGTGTATATATCGCTGAATATATAGCCACACGACGTATTGTTGCATCAATACAGGAGTCTTTTTTCAAAGTTAAGTTTACATAAATAAATATTGTATAGTTTAATTAAATTTGCTAGACATATGTATAGGCATAGTACTTTATTAATTAATTAATCAATACATTTTTATAATATAAAATTATTTCATTACGTTTTGAATTTAATTTATATAACATTTTACCCAAATTGGATATTGATCGCATTTAAAATTAAATATCTTGAAACTTAAAAACTTCTACAATTACAAAATATTCGTAAATTATTTATGACAATATTTTAGTCTTATAAAATTCAACATTCATGCATGACCAGATCGGCCTTTCTTCTTCTTGCCAATAGAGCTAATGCTTCCAAGTCTTTCGACTTTTGCCACTAGTTTGACTGAAATTCTTTGGTTTCCATGGGACAAAAATTATTAATCATTCATGACCTATAGTTGAATACGATTAGGATGTTGCTCGTTGCCCGAGGAAGAATTAAGGTGTCCATTGGTCAGTGGAGTCAAAAACAGAATATCGTGATGTGACATGTTCCTATAGCGAGAGTGGCTGTGTAGAATTTGTACATAAATAATTTACAGGGTCTAAGATAATGACAGGACTATAGCTATATTGGATAACTGGAGCGTATTGATGAAATATAATATCTTTCAATGCATTTCAAAATTTGCCTCTGTATTATGATTCAATATTAGCTGGGAACGATTATATCAAAATTCTGTATATTTCACATAGAACCGGGTCTATACAATATCTACATCCGCTATATGTCAGTTTATGCTAGCCTTTGAAGTATAATAATTATCTAACAGATCCGTTGTAACCTCGCTCAACTTTTCGTAATAAACATAGAGTAAGAATGGTAAGAGTAAAATAAATAAATAAAATAATTTTAAAAATTATGTCACATGTTCTAATAACATTTTAATTTGTGTGCATTTTGTCAATTTGAACAGCCAAATGCAGTACACAATTTACCCGACTGAAACATTTTTCTTAATTTAATCAGATCACAATTTCAGACAACAATATGGCTAACTCCTTAAATTATAATACATTATAACATGTCCCTTACGTTAATGCTATTTTTTAGTTATTGGTTTTATTAATTATTATTATTATTATTTTATGTCATAATTTTACTAATCAATAAAGAATTGCTGCAATTCCCTTTAGAATATTATGTACATAGATGCACAAAGAAAATTGTACTCTGGACCATATTAATAAAATTTAATATCTGAAAAGTCTAACAAAAAAGAAAATATTATGAAGCTTAATAGTAAATATTAACACGTGTATAAATTTATATTTAATATTTATAAATACTTCTAAACAGTTCTATCGGGACAACCATGATAAACTTTAGCAATTCAAATGAGTAACGTACAAGAAACTTACAAGATACTGCCTGAGGATAATTCTTCTACTACTACAGCTACCACCACTAATTATCCTTATCATTTGCCTATATGGTTCGTTAGGATGAATAACAAACTCAGCGTGGGCTTAGAGTTAGCGTAGATATAGCTTCAATGCTATCTACATGCTACGTACACGCTAGAAGACGCACAGAGGAACTAAAATATATAGTTTATAGATAGGATTTTTTCAACCGCAAAACTAACTCATTCATTCTTTGATCCATGGACACTTATCTAGTACCTACAATATACTGAATGATGATGAAGCTAAAAGGGGGATATATATTTCAAAATGAGTAAGATTCGCTAATTAGTAATGTATGTCCATTTTCGCTGTCATATATGTATACCAGAAATTTTACTACGATCAGAAAGATATTGTAACTGATGAATTACATTAAAAAATATTTCATTCAATATCCACAAAATAAAGATAAAAATGGGTTTAAACGTTTAGTGTTACTCAAATCTAAGGAAACTTATAATTTATAAATATATAGTTAATTCACTCAGCATTATATTAATTTATTAAAAAATATATTTCTAGTGGAAACAAGTTCATTTTGTGCGATGTAAATATCCCATGGGTTTAAATTCGAATCGAATGTGTAATTGTCTAGCTTTATTATCAATATTGTATTTAAAAATAATTTGTGAATGTCTATGAAGAAAAGTAAATATAATATACAAGCCATTATTGGTGCATATAGTCTTGAAAGCAGAGAATTTTTTTCAACGATTTTTAATTTTAACTTTATTTTGAAATTTATAAAGATATTTCAGTTGTCAAAATTTTGTATAAATATTTCATTTTATTTGTATCCTTATCAGTTTACTTAGAAATAATGTAATTGTAACAGGCCAGGTTCAGATTATAACTTAAAATGTTATCTATTTCTGATTTATATACTGTAAAATAATAAATTATTAATAACCCCCTAGCCTTACCTTCCATAAAAAATCAAAAATTAATTTGTACACATAAGTACACAATAATGCAAACAACACTTTGCAAATATACATTTGACTTTATCTTCTGCAATAAATCATCATAGGTTTTCATATTCTCTTAGCGCACTGCCCTATTTTATAACCCCTCCAAGTATAAGTCTAGAACCAAAATATTATATAAAATGTTCCAGGAGGATGATTTACACCATGTTTCGTTGACGACACATCAGTTGCATCTCCCCCTCCTTCGCCTGCCGGTCCGAGAGAGTAGTTACAAACATTGCCAGCGATAACATCAGCTCATCATGGGGCTTCCTTTCTCCCCTTTCTTGGGTCGGACACCCACTACCACAACACTGGAGTTGAGATGAGAGGAATGATTGACAAGCTAAGGCCTAAGCCGGCTGACCCGCCGGTCGGATGGCCATTCTGCCTCCGATTCTTGTATCTAAGTTGTTGGGTCGTCCATGAGGGTATCAACCTAGCGCCGTCCTAGCACAACTGTATCAGAGGTATCTGCATCTCTGTATTCAAAGGTTTTAGCTCCCAATGATGCCCTGTTTCTTCAAGTGGATTGTGCAATATATACACACACGTACAGCCGCCAAAATTGTACAACTGTCGGAAATCAGCTGCCGAAACGAACTGCCCACATATTATATCCGCCGTTTGAAAAGTAACACTCGACTATTTGTAATTTGGGGGAATAACATGACACATTATTCATTATAATACGCATATATACCCATGTGCTGGTTGCATTAAAGAGGAATGTACGAAAATACATTGATTTTTCCATTCATAAAAGTTATATAAATTGTGTTAAATTCTTACATTAAAAGTTTCATTTTTACAGTTTGAAAATAAAAATTGTCCTATTATGGATAATGAACCAATTAACGTTTATAGTAATTCCTATTATGTGTAACCATTTGTGTATAATATTAATAGATAATATTGATCGTTTTATATTGTGCATTTTAACTAAAATACATGAAATGTGACCGACATAACATTAATAAAATGTAAAATTTGAGTAAAACTTATTTAAGAACAATTTTCCCAAGTTCGGTATATAACTTTTTTAAATTGTATATCTTTAAATTAATCCATCGAGCTATATACCCAATATAGTGGACAATAGGAAAATAAATTTAAAGGTAAACATTTAAAGTTAAGAGTAAATTGTTCTTGGCTGAGCAATAGGCAATGGTATATAGTCAAAATTGGATTCCTAATTTAATTTAAGCTGATTTTTTAAATTAATTGGTGTGAACTTTTAAGCTCTATATAACAATTTATAGCTGAGCAAAATACAAAACGACAAAGTGAAATTCTGTAAATAACTATTTGAGTAATATTTACTAGTGTTTCAACTAATTAATTAACAAAATTTATCACAGTCTATTGTCACATACTGGAATATTAAAATTGTTGCAGGGAACTCATTTATGATATGTATGTAGAGCTTCAAAATAACAAGTATATATAGGTATAATGGTTTATAATAGTCATGGAAATTTACATTGTAATTGTGAGCGCCCCATTTTGAGTTACATTTTGTTGAAAAAATACTCATTTAGCGTTATCTTTCACGTATTTTAATATGATGCGGTTAGTAAAATACTCTGATTATCGTTATATTTATCGGTCTATTTTCTATTTAAAAAGATAATATAATCAATATGCTGGAAGAGAACTTCACGTCTTCAATAAACATCCTTTGTTTATTTTAATTATAATTCAAACTTTAATTTAAAATGAGTTTAATATACTTCATTGATTATGCCAACAAGAATTCTGCAGCAGAGCATCAGTCTCTCACCTGGGGATAACTCGCTTCGGTCCTCGCACTGGTCACTCCATCGTAGGGAGGACAAGCGCATACAGAGCTGTGCAGACCCGGAACCCCCAAATGATGATGATGATGATGATGCGAGTTGTTATGGAGATGCGAATGATGCGAAGATGAATGATGGCCCATAACCCCGGTCGTTGCACCGATGGAATGGTGGTGGTGCCCCAAACTTGCCGCTATTGATCCGTGCTGTGGTGTCAATGCTCCCATCCCCCCTCCGGCACCTCCGCCTCCACCAAGACTCCCAGACAGGCCAACCGTGTGGTGTCCGCCTCCTCCACCTCCTCCCAAATGATGGTGCAGAACAGGTGAGAAGCTGGGGTGGTGTGCGTGGTGTGAATGGTGGTGCGAGGACACCATGAGATGCCCGCTCGGAGGATACTGTTGCCCCATGTGCAGTCCCGGGGCGCCGCAAGGTGGAGTGGGGCTCCCGCCGAAGCGTTCTCGTTTGCGCCATTTGGCTCGTCGGTTCTGGAACCAGACCTGGACTCGTGCTTCTGTTAGTCCTGTCCGGAGAGCCAGCTGTTCGCGAGCGTACACGTCGGGATAGTGTGTCTTCTACAGAGGAGATAAAAGGGATCTGAGTTACTTTCAAACTTTTGGCAAGAATGTGACAGAAAAACTTTTATCTTCTTCTTCCGTGAGACATACGAACTCAGGCCTAACTTTAGAGAAGCTCCTTTAAATCACTCAGAAGTTCCATTAAATTGGAACATTTCTATTAATTATTACAATAAGCTTATTTTGTGTTTAGGGATGAATTTTCAACATCTTCAACTTGTTACTACTATTATTTTTAGTTTATCGGACCTTGTGCATTTTTAGAAGTTTAAGATTGTACAAGAACACTAATTTTAATTTCGAATTTTATCGGTTAACAATTCAAACCCGTCTAATAATATAATGTAAAACATATAAATAGCAGATTTTTTTAGTTTGTCATTACGTATATTTTATGCTGATATACACATATATATATATGTATATTGTCAGTACACAATAATTATTATACATAAAATAGAAATAGATGCAATAAAATACAAAAAAGAGAAGTGTTTAAATCTCAATTGATAAAACAAAATCAGATCTTCGTCTTATTGAATAAAGAAAACATTTATTTTCGCTTCATAAATTTTCAAAAGTTATTACTAAATTGTTATTGTAAAGACAATTTTGTAGGTTTTTTAGAAGATCCCATGGTATTAATTTGTATAACTTGATATATATTTTACGCAAGGACTACTTTATATTTTATGGGTTCAGTTTGACTCAACAGTGTATTCACTATATTATGTAGGTGTAATTGTTTACTACAAATAGTTTAAGAAGCTGTAGTTGCAGTAGTTCGACTCTATATAGATCAAAGTCAAAGTGGGGCGCATGCTGATGTCTTTGGAACGCCTGGAGTGCAGTTAAAGTATCTTCTTTGGAAATCTCACGGCCCTGTTTCTAAACTTCTGCTTAGCCTTCTCTTCCAATTCCTTCTTCATCCGATTTCCACAAGTCAGAAATGGAGATGTCTAAGGAGGCTACTATAGAAATAAAATATTGTTGGTTCCATCCAGTCCAGTCACTCAATCGAGATAAGTCCTTTTCTTTCTCTCTTCCGTTCACTATAGGAGGTCCATCTCTTATCTCTCCACGCATTACCACCACCTGTAGAAGCACAGTACTCAGTACTCAGGCCTCAAACGGCACAACAGAGCCTGCTCAGCATCAATAATAGCCGTCATGCTGCCTTCATCTCTGTTGGTAAACACCCATCTCTTCACCTTTCTTTGCAACTCAGGGGCATCGACAAAGCGTCAAATAGACCGCACACCGTTTGAGAATATGTTGAAGTTGAGTTGTGTAAAAGGTACACATAGTATGTAGTTGATTCAACACATTCCATTTGCTTTAACATTTGTCGTATATTATTTATTTGCATAAAATAGAATCTACGGATATTTAAAAATGAACTATTTCAAATATCAAATAATTTAGGTGTATATTTACCTATGTTATATTTTTATGTAGAGATGTGTGCATGACTCTAAAAGGAATAACTATTTATACTTTTAAATTTAATGTGATTTATTCAATGAAGATAGTGATGCAATTAAAATTTGAAAATCTGAAATTTCATTAAATGTAAATAACTTAAATGTTAATTTTACATAAATTTATTATTAGTTTTCTGTATTTTTCCAATTTATTTAATGCAACTGTTCTATGTATAATATATAGTGCTTCAAAAATTATTAAAATATCACACTGTAATTATTATCTATGTAGTCCTCCACATGAAATCCTCCTAATACCTTATAGTTTAATTAATAAACAAAATAACATATACTTTACGTCAAAGGAAAATGAACAAGGTCTTAAAATATTTGTAATTATATACCGGGTGAACAAAATTTAGGAAACTAAACTTGAATAACTTTGCAAATAATTGGCTGCTTCGTCTGAATTTTTTTAATGAGGAAGTAAATACCTGTAAGTTTTAGTGGTTTTATTATAAAAAATCTATAAATAGTTTGATAATATGAATATGAATATAAAAATAAATATATTATAAATTTAAATTTAAAATTCATTTAATACATTAAAGCTATATACGACGTAGAATAGCATATATTAGAGAAATTAATCGCACTTTTATTCTAATATGTTTTAATAATTATCCACAAAATTAGTTCAAATTATTCTACATATACATGAAACACTTTTGATGATATTTTTATCTGCGTTTCATTATTTTTCTCATTTGAACGAATCTTCATTGCATATTTATAAGTGAATTATCTTAAACGATTATATATTTTTATTGGAAATATTGTCTGAATTTGTATATTTCTATAATCGTTAATTTATTATTATATATATTTGTGGTTTACTGTCATGCATCAAGAAGAATTTATAAATCTATTTTGTACTTCAATATTTTTTAGTAAGAAAGTCTTTTTCTTAATTTGACTTAATAAGTATCCACAAGCATTTTCAAAATTTAAATTAATGTACACACTTAACACAATTTTAAATTATTTTGATAAATGTACTATAAATATACTTCAAACCGCTCTATTACTATCTTAATTCCAATTTTTAATGTACATATTACATACTTTGGAAATAATTCATAATTTACATTGTATTGCAGCTGGCTTAATGACTTTTGCTGTGTATTTTATACCAGTAACATGTATAAAAATTCTAGGAAATATTTATGTTTGATACTATCTAAATAAATTATTTTTTGTGACTAATAGATTAGAAATTGTCGCACATATAAATCAATAAAAGTTGCAAATTTACAAAAAAATGCCATTAATTAAAAAAAATTGTTTTGGGTTAACTAAGAATTTTTATTCAATCCAGACTATGAAATCGAATTGTATAGCACATTTTCAATTGTATAGCAAAATTGTTAGTATGTATATATATCTAAAACGTAAAGTGGCTTCTCAGTGAGTCCCCTACTCAATGATATACGCCATATTAATAGTTATTTTATCGAATATGTTTACCGAAGATCATAAGTTAACAATTGTGGACATTTTAAAAATGCAAATATTTATTGCATGAATAAACAAATCATTTATAGGGAACTAGTAATATAAAATAATAAAATATATTTTGAAATATTTAAAATATGGACATTTTTTTATATTTTGAGAAATTTTGTTCTATTAAATATTTTTCAACTTTCTATCGTACATATTGATCTAGTATATACTTTTGTGATTTTTATTATCTAGTATTGTAATTAATATACATAATAATTGGCAACTAAATTAATTTCATAAAATATTTAATTATCACATTAAATAATAATTATTCTCAATTAAATACTATTGCTTAATTATTTTTATAATGAACTTTGTAATAGCTCATATCTTGATTTTATTTTTGCGATGCTATCACGTTTAGTTTGAAATAATGGTTTTACAATTTATTTTACTACTTGGACTAACTTGCATTTTATTCTACATGCAATACGTAATATTTGATATACAAATCTAAAATATAGTCATTCAAGTATTTAGTTATAACTTTTAACAAAGAAAATTCTACAAATAAGAATTTCTATTTTCTCAAATCGAGAAGTCCATTTTTAGAAATTATCATTATTTAATAGAGATTATAAAACACATTTTTATAAGATATGTAAGTTTTTAATAGAAGATTGTTAGCATAGTACGAAGACTAATAGGTAAATATTTATAATTCAGAAACCACCAAACATAATTTTCAATTAAAAAAACTAATTTCCTCCAAGAATGCGTTGAAGTGTAATCAATAACCTATCAGCAAATTTACAAACACTTTTTTTAATGAAATAGTAAATACTAATATATTTTTCTACATAATTTATGACGGCACTTCAAACCGACTTTAATTTACGTTGATATCCTGTTTATATCACGCTATCATCCAGTGGCTTTGCAGGTCAAGTCTATAACGGTATATCGAGGCGCTAACGGAGATATCAACTTGATCAACGTAAGCTTTGCCGACATACAGAAGTACCGCGATAATCCAAATAACTTCAGGAGAAAGATTTTACAAAATCCTAAGTGCCCTCTACTTGAAGATGAAATAAATGAAGGTCCGACCGATGCCCTAACATAAATTCATCTCTCAAAACGAGTAGTTTTCATTTCAATCCTCGTGCTTGCTTCTCTTTGTGTAGTATATATGTAAGTATATGTTAATATATGTTTAGAGTAAATAACATTTTCATGTATGTTTGTGAGAATTTCTTTCTATATCACACTCTTCAATATACACACATTTGATTATATTACGATATTTGTATGAACACCCCGATACGTAAATGCTTTTCTGACACTCAACAATACCTCATCGGGAAAGCTCGCACGAATATTTCCACATATAAATATATTGCACCATCATAATACGACGATCTTAACTACATACTACTGTACAGCTGAGTTTCTTAAGTATTTACATTTTTTTTACTTTAAATGCATTTATAAGTCATCTATTTCCATAAGCACACGCCATTCATTCATTCATTTGATTGAGAGAGGGGAGGGGTGCTACAAAAGGATTCCAAAGCGACTAAAAACCAACCACGAGACAGTAGAGTTCTGGTGATCAGTATCTTATTTTAGATCGAGAGCGAGGAAGACTTATGGGAAGAATAAGGGCATCTCAAGAAATTCATGATTTCCTTCTATATTCAGGAAGGATTTCCTTGATTGTAAGACAGGTTTAAGGCTATAGCTGTGCGCGCTCATGGAAGCCACTAAATACCCCCCTAGAAGCACTCCCAGCTTTCGTTTACTTTGGATAGAGAGCAGGAAAATGACATTCATGGATGTGTATCATAAGTGTGTATACATAATATGTATTTGCTTAAATGTATGCATATATATTTACAGACGTATTTAGATGCCTGGCGTAAATTTTGGTACATATAAAGATATTTACACACACGCGCTGTGCACTGCTGGATTGAAGGGATGAATTTCTAGAAAAATAGTGGACTCTGTGGGGCAGCGTATAGAGGTGGCTGATCCGTCAGTGATAAATATGCCCACCGAAACCAGGAAATAGACATCCGATTCCGATCTTATCGTTCATTCTGATGGTATAGCCTCAACTCCTGGGTACCTAAACTCTACCGCTTAAGTGTGTGATTCCTCCATCAGCCTTCTCTGGCACCCTTTCTCACCCCTTCTTTCTTCTTTCCTATAGATGGAGACCACGTACTGGGTATATCTCATGTTTTCTATTTATCTTTCATGGGTTAGCAGTTTTATAAAGTGTACACAATATTAAAACTCATCAAATATTATATATATGTAAATTTACGCGTTTATCGTAGTAGGTATATAAAATTGTTTTTTTGAAATATTTTTTTATTAAAAAGCTATATTATTATAGATAATACTAAGAAAGTTTAACAGTATTACTATTTATTATTTATGGAAGATATGTATATATACCTTCACATCCAGAAGGTTAATAAATTATTATTATGAATTAAAAAACATTACACTCACTAAAAATTTGGATAAATAAGTATAAAACATAACGCAAAAGGAATTCATTTTGTTTTAATAAAGTATCCGACCTATTCAATTTGTTTAGATTTTATAAAAAATGTATTACATAAATTAATTTAATTTTAATGGATAATATTACAGTAATATTATTGTATTAAAATAAATTAAATTTGATCATTATTGATATTCCACAGTTAAGGTTTAATTTTGACAGATTCTTAATTTACATATTAGTTGAGAGACATTACTAATATACATTATGAACATTATTACTAGTTTGAAACATTCGTAAAATATAATAATAATAATTAATATTTCATCTTAAGTATCTGCTTTCATATGAAGTCGTAAATTTTTTTCCTACAAAACTTGTCTTAACCTTATACTCAACGTTCTCAAGGCAAGTCCACCACAATCCTTATAAAAATATTAAACAACAGCTGTCGTTTTCTGTATATTTCTTATAAATTACTAACAGGTGATAATAATGCTCCTGTAATTCCAACAAAACTTCAGACTCAACTTGATTTAAACACAAACTCACATTTCACATTTCACATGAAAGTATTCCCCAGTGGACAATATTACATGTGTAATCTTACTTATATATTGAGACACAAGATAGAATTAATGGTGTACATCATACGAGTATATATATATATATATAAACCCACCTAAAAATGTGAATCTTTGAGGGCATGTTCTGTTTCTGTGTATACTTACTATCATCAATTTGACAGTTCTGTCAAAATACAATATGGTCTACTATAGAGGGTATCCTGAGGCTAAAGCAAGAATACATGTATAATGTAGCATAGGTACCCCATAGCACATGACTCTTATTGGTACCAGGCAGCTTGACTTAAACTTTATTTATCAGTGACTAGACTGTAGTGATTTAGCATGTTAAATAATACCTCGGTCCATGATATACTTTGAGTGGGTGGTGATCGTGCTGTAGTCCGGGGAAATCTAGGATTTTGGTGCAGCGGAGGTTGTGAAATGTTTTGCACATGACACTTATAACGCTTTGTATTCATCTTCCTACATGCTTTTTGCAATCTAAATAACGTGAAAAAATTTATTCACAGAGGTAGTGTGGGTTAGTATGGAAGACCCGCAGCGGAAGTGTTCAGCTGACGGAATGAAAGAAGAGGTGACAGCGGAGGAACAGTTACAGTAAGAAGGAGTTCTCGAACCAAAACTTATTTATGGATGAGCATCTCATACTCGTATATAGATGCTGGGAAGACCCTCAGGGAAGCTATATATAATAGAAATTCCGGGGACTTATTTTTTGATCTCCTCATGGAGGAAGAAATCTACCACATCATAATATTTGGCTTCTTTCCGTAAAAGTTATAATTGTAAGAGAGAATCTAGAAGAATTAGTACGGTCTCCTAAGATCGACCACAGATAACACGTATTAGGAAGATTGTATTATTTTTTATAACTTTACTAAAAAGTGCTTTTAATACAATTTTACATATTATGTTTATTTAAAAATGTTCAGTTAAAATGCAAATCTAGTTGGATTTAAATAGATGTATCGTTTCTTTAAAAAAAGGGACACACAGCGTCACAAGCTAAACATAATTCAAAATCGTTTAATTGACTAAATTTATATAAAAAATAATGATGAAAAAAATAAAGTCATTAAAATTTATTCCGATATACATTTTGTGTGTATAATAAATCGTATTACGAAAGTAATATTAATACAATAAATTTGCACATTCTTGATTATATTTTTTAGGCGTTACAATTTGTGATATTTCATGATCATAGCTTAAATCACGTGTATGAGAGATAACAGCTATGTGTATATAATTTGTAGCAAAATATAAAATTAGCAAAAACAGTTTCAAGTTTTGATATATATAGCATGTTAGAGATTAATCTAGGAAAATGTGACACAAAAATTCGATAATTAATACAAATTTACATCGATTTATCTATCATTTTCAAATTTTTAGTACGTAAAGTAAACATTTCTGTCGATAAATATTTACCTCTAAAACGATTAGCAATATTTAGTACAAATATTCTAAGTAAGTATATATTGACAAAAAATACGCCTCTTTTGCTTTCACGTTAATTTTGCTACATTTATTTAGAAAATCACCCGTATGTATATATTATATTCAAATACTTTATTCATGCACATATAAAGGGCACTAAGGACCATGGAAATATTTCTAAAATCATTATTATAGTATGGGGCTGTGCTATAAATACAAATATATAGTTACTAGCACCATAGTTGTAAAAATATATCTTTAATACTTGATGTTAAATCACTCTGTGTATAAGATATAAATACATATTTTAATACTGCTTACCAATTAACACAATTTTAAATTTTATGTATCAAGCGCTCAAAATATAAAAATCTCATTAGAACACATTTTTATCAGAAATTATAACTGTATTACTAAATATAATATGCTGAGATAAATAATATATTGTACAATAAAATATATAATTTATAATTCATAAGTTAGAGTTTATAATAATTATAATATGTAATTTACATGATCATGTATTACGTAATGAAGTTGTAAATAATCTTTTCACCGTGCTCATTTATATTTATATTATTACAGAATAATTTATTATATAAATATTTATAGATAGGGCATATTTTATGCGTATTTATTTAAGTCTCAGTTCTTGTGATTTCATTTAAAAAATGTCAGACACAAATAAAATAAGTAATGTGCCAGCATAACTTTTCTTTAATTAATTTCAGTTTCTCTTAATTGTGTGTACATATATAGCTAAACTTTGTATATATGTATAGTATTTTTGTTTTATATTTGACTAAGATATAGAAATAGTTTGTTATCAAGAATTTAACTGATTTATACACAGTATAGCTTAAATACACAAATTGCAATACACCCGTCTCACAGAAAACGGGTGTTATAAATTGTAATGTACAGATTTTGTTCTGAATTAATCGCTCATTATATTCCCGTATAACATAGAAACAGTATTTACTGAAATTGTTTATGTCTAAGAAAATACAAAATATGATTTTTTCATAACGAATAACACAAAAAACTTGGATGATTATAACGTTAAACGAAAATAAGATAAAATATAAAAAACTAATAAAGAACTACATACTTGATAGAATTGGTTTTTCCTTTTTTATCATGTTTGAATGCACATATTTGGTTTTGATATCCGGAGCTGTATATCCCAGAAACAAATTATAAGTAAACTATGTTTTTATACATATTTTTGTTATAATTGTGATACATATAAAATGCTAATAAATGAATAATATTTGATGTCTAAATAGTAAATCTATATTGATTGAAACTTTAAATGTGTATCTTACTGATTAAAGTAATTAAGACATTTTTGAAATTTTAACAAAACGAATAAAATATTTTCGGAACTTTTTAATTGCACTTTAAACAAGATATATAAAAATATAAAAAAATTTCGCAAGATTATTTAACCAGAGTTATATATATTCAAACTAGACTACACATTTCAATGTTACTCAAAATACTTATAAATGGGACGTGCATTTATTTCTTAGGCTACTTGCATACTTTCCATATTTACTCATTTTTCGGTTGCCTTTTTAACTCTTAATTTGTTTCAAAATTAATGCTGATATAAATTGAATTTCTTTCCGGTAGACTATGTATGTATGCACATTTATACAATGATATTAACAGTAATCTAAGCTAAAAAAACGTGTTTATTAACATATCGTTTTATCTAAATATACACTTAAACAATCTATTTATATGTAGGGATATTTTAGTTATAAATATACTTATAGTTATAGTTATAATTATATATAATAATCATATATGTATATAAAAAACTATATATTAACCATTTCTTGACATGTTCGACCATTTTAAGCTAATATAGGTGAATGAAGATATTTAAAATTGGTGTGTTTAAATAACAAATAATATCAAATTATGACTATTTCCATTAACATATGAATTTAATTAATATTATCACCGATTCTCACTTGAAAAACACGTTCCATTTCCTCTAATTGGTAAGATGTAAAAGTTGTCCTATTTCGTCGCTTCTTCTTTTTCTCGGCGGATGTCTCGTCCAAATCATCATCATCATCATCGTCGTCGGCAATCTCGTGTTTCCGTGGCAATGGAGGTTGTGGCAAGGTTGCTGGGTTGTGCTTCATCATATCACGAATGCCGCCACCACCGCCTCCTCCTGAAGTCTTGTTACCCAGTGGGAAGGCTGCCATAGTAACGGCAGTTGGTCGATGGTTCCCTTCGTTGATGTTGATCACTCGAGCTACGAAGGAAGAGAGGAAACACAATTCGTCTGAGGATTGCCATGAAGAGGATGAAAGTGCAGGAGGAAGAATGTAAAGAAGAACTACTCAATAATCTGGAAGGCTAGTATGGAAGATTGCTTTCAGAGATAATTATAAGCTAGGGGACATCTAACTACAACGGATTTAGAGGTCTTATGATCTGATGTCTCAATCCCGGTGACCCTCAAGATATACGTACATTTAACTGCTTGAGTGGAAGGAAGGTACTAAGAAAAAAATAGATGGGGGGGGGCTTAGAAATTAAAGCCAGACTAAGACTAAGTTGGGCAGAGAAAGGATTTGTTGATCCGTCAACATGTCGACTACTGCACCTCGATCTAATTTGAAATGGAGCCAGTTCTGATTTACCTCCAATTAACATGTTCACTGCCTTGGCTGCCGTAGCACTAATAGCGTAATTCGATAATTCAATTTTGGTAATTAACCTAAATAGATCCAATTCTCTCTTCTGTATGCCTCCTCCCAATCTCACTCTCTTTTTCTCTCTCTCTCTCTCTTCCCACTTATAGCCTGGGGGCCAGCTGCTAGCAAGACGGCGGCGTTAACAATCCAAACTTCTTCTTCTCGTTAATAAGCTCCAGCGGATGTAACATTATCCCGACTTTAGACGCCCGGTCACTACAATATGTATGCATTTCAATCTCTGGTTATTATAATCATAACATAAACACACCATACCTGTCGTTACACCACCGTGGTTATTCATGTTCGCGCTACTCGTCCTGTTTCACTAACGAACTAAGAAGAAGGCTCGCGCAGATCACTTTTAATCATCCCCAGATTTTTTCACGGCAAAATTTTCCTTACCCTCTCTTTCTTCCCATTAGATAGACTGTAACTTCTCGCATTTTCGCATTCTCGCAATAGAGTTAGAGGAAGGGGAGGCGATGCGGACATACAGTCCAGCGAGAAATTAAACAAGCCTTTGGTTCCGTTGGTCTAAAAGATGAAGAAGAGAGAGAGGAAGGAAAATCTCGCGTCCAGTAATCTTGTCGCCGCCAGTATCGTGACATGCAAGATAATCCCCAATTATGATTGGGGGAAATGTTCGCAATACTCGCCTCACTCGCTCACTTATCTAACGAGATTACCGGCGAGACGAAACTGGCGCCAAGTCTGCGCTGTTATCTTGTCATCAACTCGCGCTACGAGAAAGATAGAAATCGGGGGTGATAAATGGATAATGAGGAAATGAAGACTGGAGTTTTACCAAAAACATTCTGAACATTATTCTTTTTTCTCCACTAAACTGTTTACAACTTTGTCAAACTATTAAACTATTATACATGCCTTTTTTATAGTTGTGAAAGTACGTATCTTTCTTTACTTATCATTTTTGTGACAGTAGTAAAATAATTTTCTCCACTGCCAATCAGTTAATATAATCATTAGATTTTGTAATTTTAGTAATGCAATGAATTTAATAAATTCTCCAAGCATGGCTATATAACGCGAAATATTCAAAATCGCTTTGACGACATATTTAACGGCTAAAATACATAAATATTCATAAATTCAGCAAGACTGCTTGTACATGTAATTGAGTAATTATCATTACATAGCTGTTACATTGTCGGTAAATGCTATAATTGATTGATACAGTGACTTTCTAATTGTAAAATTCCTAATAATCAACAAAATTAAAAAATATGACTGCTTTAAAATTAGTTATTTTTAATTTTGGGCATCTGCAAACACTAAGAAACACCATATATGTATAGTAAAATAAAAACTAATTCAAATTCCTTTAATCAAATGAGTGTTTTCAGGATTATATCAATTACAAATCATAATGCAAGTATTTTTTTGAAATTTTAATTCAAAGATCAGAACCAAACATGAGAACTTTATAAACGTATTAATTATGTATTTAAATTTAATCGGTTTTTTCTTAAATCTAAATATTGCAATGTTTTCATTTGGTCATTATTATAATTGCGCTCTCAAAAATATAGAATTATTAATATATATTCAATAATTCATGTTATTAATAGGTTATTACTAATAATATATACATAATATAAATGTTTTACAATATTACTGATAAGTGTCTAAAGGACTTAAACCGTTTAAATGATAAATTATAGAAATAGAAATTAATCAATATAAGTATACAGGGTGAGCCATAAGTTCCGCCCGATTTTCGAAATGCTATCGTTTTAAAAGCATGAATTATACACAATCGATAATAACACAAGCTATATTTTAAAATACAAGTATACTTTGAAACACATACATTTGCAAGCATTTACAATAACTTACGGTAAGGCTCAAATAGTTCGCCGTTAGAATTGTTGCACTCCCGAAGTCTGGCAACTACGCTTCGGCAGACTTTCGAACGAAGTTCAATGTCGATTGTGACTAACTTATCTTTGATGGTTTATTTCAACTCAACTATGGTCTGCGGCTTCTCGGCATATACAAGATTTTTCATGAACCCCAGAAAAAAAAGTCCGGAGGCGTCAGGTCAGGAAATTGAGCAGACCATTCAATTAAATCGCGTCATCCATTCCACCGACCCGGAAAGTGGGTGTCCAACCATTCACGAACAATCGTGCCGTAGTGTGGTGCGTCATCGGCCAGTATTCTTTGATGAGACAGTCACTTAGACGGGTATTTACAAATGCCGAAGCAAGAATTCTGGCCAAGAGTTTGACGTCAAGACTGCTACTTCCAACAAGATGGTGCCGCATCACATTATGGCACGATTGTTTGTGAATAGTTGGACACTCACTTTCCGGGTCGGTGGATTGGACGACGTGGTTCAATTGAATGGTCTGCTCGATCTCCTGACCTGACGCCTCCGGACTTCTTTTTGTGAGGGTCATGAAAGATCTTGTATATGCCGAGAAGCCACAGACCATAGTTGAGTTGAAACAAACCATCAAAGATAAGTTGTTAGTCACAATCGACATTGAACTTCGTTCGAAAGTCTGCCGAAGCGTAGTTGCCAGACTTCGGGAGTGCATTAATTCTAACGGCGAACAATTTAAGCCTTAACGGGTGTAAGTGATTGTAAATGCTTGCAAATTCATGCGTTTTAAAGTATACTTGTGTTTTAAAATATAGCTTGTGTTATTATTGATTGTGTATAATTCATGCTTTTAAAACGATAGCATTTCAAAAATCGGGCGGAGCTTATGGCTCACCCCGTATCTATAATGTATTATGTCTGTAAGTCAAATAAATTACCTGCATAATAACATATATTATTCAGCATTTTATAGACTCAACCGGTCCATTTCGCGCTATAATTAAAATGTATTAGTTTTATTTAATACAATCAAAGTAATAGTAATATTTATAAGGTTTGATGAGGTGCTTTGAGTATATGATACTTTGATTATGCTACTTTGAATGCTATAATACCAATTCCTTGAAAATCTAGTCACAAGTAATGATATCAATTAGACAATTCTTATGTATATATACACACAGACACAGGCATACATCGTAATGTTTATTCTGTCTATTTTTATTATTATTATTATTATTATTATTATTATTATTTTCAAAGGAATCTTTCATGCAGGCATGAAGACTGGATCTTGCTGGTAAGATTTCAGTGTAGAATTTTAACCTTCAAAGTGTATTTTAGTCTTTGTCACTACCCTAATTATTCCGTTGCACTTGCTTTGCGCTTTCGATGTTATGTCGTTTTGTAATCATAGTATTACGTAATATGCACTCTAACCTATACAGTAACCTATAAACAGTATAGTATTGTATGACATATTTTACACGTGTTTATGACGTGTTTTACAATAGTAGGCATTGGTTGCACTAATTCGTATTATTTCCTATGCACTCACATTTATTTAATACCAAGCTATTTATATTATACTATATATATACTTAGAATATTGTTTATTAACGATTAACATTCCTCTAATTTTGTCATGTATTTACTTTTATATATATATATATGTAGCAGTAGTTTTTATTCTATTTTCTCGTATAATACTATATACTATCGTACATCATCCCATATAAGGAATTTTAAATAGCATTCGAACTGACATGCCAATGTAATTTAATATAAAATTATTCAACTGTATATATACACCAATTCCAATGCACCTAGGTATTGATGCTTTATTTTATAATTAACATACAATTTGTGTAATATCCAAATTTATAAAACAATCCCGGTTCGTTAAATATTACTCTTCTTGTCATCTACAATGTAATATATTATTCTGAGTGTATAATATTACATTTATAAATTAAATATAAGCATGATGACATATTTTACATTCAATGTACCTATACTTGTATTTTAAATAACAAATGTCTATCTATAAAATAAACGAATTAATGTATTATTGTCAAAACATCGATGACAAGTAAAACTATTTGAAGTAATAAAACAAAACATATCCCTACTTTTCCGACAAGCCTCTATATATTTTCCCTAATTTGTGTTTACGTTTTTTAAAGCTACCGACAAGATTTACCCATCTGGTCATTTATTATGCATTTTATTTAGGTTCATTTTTAGAAGATGGGAACATCAAATATGTTTCTAATTTATTTACTTTGTACACTGCAAAGATGTCGACTATATATGTTATTATCAGTTACACAATACAGGTATAGGTACTAAATTCCTACCAATTCGTTGATGTTGTAGCACTAGTAAAACAATATTTAGAAACACATTTGAAATTTTAAAAATGAAATAGTCTATATTTTGTATTTGAGAGTATCAATATTTTTGCACATCTACAAGTCTGAAACATCCCCAAATGTATTCTGTGAATTCAATTATATAGTTATATTGCATATGTTCTTTAACGTCGCTTAATTATGTTTTATTTGGAAAGCGCAAATTATGTCGCAAAATATGTTATTTTTATTTTGATACAAAATAATTGTTATTCATTGTGCGATAAAAAAAACCAATTATAAATCCGGAAATTTAATCTACTTTTTAAAAATATCGCATTATGAAGTAACTGCAGAAATTTCTGAAAACATAACTAGAAATCGCCTATAATAAGGCTTCTGCAGCAGTCCTTTAAGTATTATTGCGAATATATAGAAGCCTCACATAAACGTAAACGGTATCTATGTAGCTGACTATATTGACAAATGCAGACAACAGTACGATGACAACTGCTCCATCGATTTCACATTAACTATAATATCAGGCTTGTTACCTAGATTTCGCTCATTTTCTGAAATGTTATGGGCGTGGTGCTCTTTCAACGTGATATTATATCTTTAACAATTTGGAAGCATGGTGTTAGTTGTAAACTGTTCGTATTGCAAATATTTAAATGTCCCTATACATCGAAAGATACACTCCAATAACTAAATAAACCTATTATTTAGCCTAACTTCGATTCTTATTAAATGGAATTATTTCACGCAAAATCCACGTTATATATTATTTAGTTAAACTACTATTTTTGTACTTACTCGGTTATTTAGGCATAGTCGATTCGACTTATGTCAGTCACTGTTTGAAATATAATCTTTAAGCGATACAGGAGTTGTTTTGTCTTGGTATATAATATATAAAGCAATAAAAAAAACTTCATATTGGGTTTCAAAATGTTGTACTTTCAAACAAAAATGAGAGGAAAAAATTGATCATACCAAAAAATTGATTATATCATGCAAATAAATTGAAACGTACTTATACATATTTGTTGATGCGTTTAATGTAGTCAATTGGAAAAAAAGGTTTGGCATATATTATGGACTAAGTAATATTTTAAGTGAATCGTTTTATATTATACGAGTTAGGTAATATACACTATGTTCTACATAGCCATATCTACTCTCAATAAATAAAACATGCACGCACTTATGACAAAATTAGAAAGTTTATAATTATTTTTTTTCGCCATAAATGATGTAAAAACAAGGACTTGACTATATACAGTTTCTTACTAACTTAAACTGAGCTGTTTATAAGTAAAGGAGGTACCTATATTATAATATACTTCCTGTAAAACAGTCAAACAACTCTAAATTGAATATATTTTGTAGCTTGGCTATTCCATAACACAATACAACATAGGTATTACCTAGTCTACAGTGTGTTTGGCACTGCGTAATCGATTGTAAATAAACTCTTTTGTGTCTACGGTAAGAGGCAAAGTAAAGACGAAAATAATTATGTACAGTCCGCGTAAATTAATATTGACAAATATAATATGTTTGTATATTTACTTTAGGTGTTCTTTAATATTACGCTACTTATGTAGTTATTTATATATATGCATATTTTTGTTGCGGTGTAAATAATATACACCTATATGTATAGACAATGTTCTTTAATGTTACGCTACTTATGTAGGTTATATTTTTTTTGCGGTGTAAATAATAGACACCTATATACATACAATATAAAAAGGAGTACATTATAAAAAATAAATTATTTAAGTAGAACGTCAACTTAAACCACACCTATAGTTATAGGAATATCCTGTTTTTAACCAGTTTTATTTCCTGTTACGAAATGCACTTTCACTGCTCATTGATTTTTTTAAATAATATTATACATAAAAATACAATCTACTCTTTCTTTATTGTCAGGGGGGTTAAGGCGCGATATAAAGACCTCTTTTTCTGACTGCCTGTCTGTGAGTCCCTTATATTGATCTATTTTTGCAAAGTATTGCTGCGTTCACTTTTATTCCATATTTCATTGATATGATCGGTGTTATGATTAGAACAATAAATAGTACAGTATATCCAGTATTGTCTCCTATGATAGAATAGAATTGAAAGAATGTATGTATGCATTTCTACCGATTTCTATCTAACTAACTAAGCAAGCGATAACACTGAAACTCTACAATCGCTTAGAGGCAGCAGAGCCACCGGAATTCTTGGTGCACTGTAACATATATCTTCCTTACCAAAACTGAGTTATTAATGTCAAATATTTACAATTTTTGTAGCTATAGCAAATTTTCTACAGCCTCCCTAATTAATAATATGTGATTGCTTTTAGTGAATTCCAAAGCTATAACCGTTTGTTATAGTATATACTTTCTATTATATGTAAAGTTTTATTTAATTCCTGTGTGGTGGACTTATGAGACCTACTGTGTATATTATACCAGATAACACAATATTAAGGACTAATTAAGATATATTGTAGTGAATACAAAAATGATAATGCGGGTAAATTTAGTATAACAAATAGTTATATAATTGTGTGATTTCATATTAGTAATATAGGTATATTATAAACCATGAGTATAAGCTGCTAAAACGAGATTAAAAAGTCCAAACAACACTGCCTAGCTTTCTGTCAGTATTATAAAAGTGAGCAATCAGTTTTTACGGATTTGCGCAGTTAGTGTTCCACCTCCCATTTTCACAACTTATTCATAACATAATGTAGGTACCTCCATATTATGTCCCAGATAAAAGACAGTGTCTAAATATAGCCTTATAAACTTGAAATTCGTTTTACTATTATATACAGTACAGTTTAAATGTATTGTATTATTGATATTTATCAAATAAATGTATTCAGTTATATTAGTTAGTAAACATCTGTATACATCACTAATTTATATATAAGAAACCTAGTATTTACCGATTTCATTAATTATATAAATTATTAATTTATCCAGTTTATATAAAAGTCGCTACAATAGTAGGTTGACAGCTTTTTGCCTGGCAACAGCATTGCCATATGTGTTACGACATTTCTCTTACTCGGTGGAAGGTACACAATAAAACCTTTAGAATTGACAAGTTTTCCATATAATAAAACCTTTAGAATTGACAAGTTTTCCATATACTATGGACGCCCTTAACTATAAAGGGAGACGTTATATAACGGTTAAGTTGTTATTTTTGTGTATAACTTTCTGCTAAAATACATACCGTTATGTAAGGAATACAGCTATATATAAGAATTGATTGTTTTTATTTAAAATATTCTGTGAATTTTACAATTTGTATTTATGAATATTCTCTTCCCATAACAAAACCTTTTATATGTTCCATATTTTTCGTCAAATATTTGAACAATACAATAATCTTAAAATGGAGAAAAAAATTATATAACATAGCTAATTATAAATAATATTAGATTTTAGATTTTATAACAGAAGGCCAGAACGATCTTTAAGGGTGAAATAATTGCCGACATTAAAAGATTTAGAACAATCCTAATGGGACAATTTAAGCGAGTGAGTTTGGAGGTTTTATTCTTTTAGTTGAAATATGTGATTCTGATAGATCTTTGCAATATAGAAGAATATGAACATTTATGTTATCATGATTTATTGAGACATTATCACGAGTCGAGAGTTTTTTTACTTAATAAAATCCAAACGGATGACCAGAATTTGGTTGAAAGATAGCCATTTGTTTTAACATGTTTTGTAATTAAACTATATACAAATTGAATAATTTCCAAGAGGAACTAATCGGAAAAGTGGGATTAATTGAACACAGTTCATTAAAATATGTTCATTTTATGTCAAGGATAGCTAGCAATGGTCATCGTTAAATACATATTAGTATATACATAGTCTTGACTCTTATTGAATCGATGTGCATTGCTCTGTGAATTCGCGTCAGTAGGAAGTCGTATTTCAAAACATGTTATTATTATCGGTTTGACAAAAGAGAATATTTAATATTCTTATAAAATTCCATTTAAGAAAATAGTTTGTTTGTTCAAGCAATGTAAACATACGTAAGTTGTCTGTAAAATATACCTCTTTTACAGTAGTTACACGTGAAAGTGTATTACATAAACCTTTTCATTGTTGTAATTTAAGTTTTTCAAACGTTATTTTGCAAAAAGCTTTCTGGAGTATTACATTTCATACAGAATCAATACAAGTCAAGCATCTGTGTACACGTCTTAGTCTACGATTAAATATTTTTGAAGCCTGAAATCATTCGTACATGCTTCACTCAATATTATTGCAGTGAGCACCCAAAACAAAATTGGGCTTTTACAAAGGCTCATATTTAATTAGTTATAATTAATATTCTTTAACTTATTAAAAATATTACATTTAACAACACAATTATTTCCACGGACATTGTATATTTTAATAATGAATTCTATTTTATTATTATTGTCTTATTTTTCGCTATGCAAACAGTAAATCCTCCCTATTGCAAATATAAATGTTAAAATAATATCATACAATATTACAGTTGTATATGTATATATGTATTTCGTTATACTACATTCAATGTTTGTACAGTATTTATATATTTAATTTTTATGAATATTTAAATAAATCAATACTTTGTATATCTGCCAAACTATATCTACGTTCGCCGTAAATTTATGAAGGTTTGTTTCTTTTAATGCCTTGAAGTGGATGCCCTCACACAAAACTCCCTGGCCACAACTTGCCAATGGGAAAGGAATACACATCACCAACAACCTCGCATGTGACCCTCTTGGAGCGGGACTGTCACCTCCATCTAACCGACACACCCTCTCCCTCCGCCAAGACCACTCGCGTGCATCTTCAAGTGACGTCAGCCTATCTGAAGTACACAACACTCGACAACCAATCAGAGTCCATTATTGTCGACTGGAGTCACGTGATTGGCTGTCAATGTCTGCCTGTTGTCGGTGGAGAGTTATCGGCGAATGGGACAGGAGCTTGCTTCTGTGTCTACGCGTATGCACCAATAAGAGGGCGGGACGGAAAGATTGTCCTGCATAGCTGCGATTTGACATTTGAGGTGAAGGAGGGGGCCACGGCTGAGGACAACTTGGAGAACGCTAAGTCCTGCCAGAGCCTTGTTCTATCATGCATTCACAAAACAAACGGTGGTCCTAACCGTAAGTATTCGCTTACTACAAGCATGGTGCCGTGAATGAAAGACTCTTTTGACAAAGATGCTTATTAGTACAATAGCATTGCAGAATGTAGTCATATTTATTTAATAGTATATTTGGCCAATTAATAGTAGAATAAGTATTTTAAAAATATGTCTATTTTGTAGTAATCCTAAGGAATTTCTGAATGCTACGGTACTATTGCTCATGTAACTAATATTATAGCTGCATGTATGTTAAAGGTTTAATCTTTTATATAATAAAATATGAATGATTTAAATAATTCAATATTACGGTCTATGTTTGTTTACACTATTTGTATATGTTTAACCGTATTTATACTTTTGTTTGTTACATCAATTATTTCTCAATTTACTTTATCAATGCTTAAATTATGTGAAAAACAAATCGTTCTCAGAATTTATCCTAACAAAAGTTCATTATCAAATAATCAATTATGTCTGGTTGCAATAAAAAAATAAGACATATAAGAAGATAAATATAACTTGTTGGGGTAACCAAGAGAAAGCTATATTCGATGGGATACCTATAATGCTATAGCTAGCTACTAGAATAGTATTACCTACATGGGTCATTATTATTAAGAAATGAAATACAACGTGTTGAGATATTAAGATAATATTTATTATAGATATGGGAGAAGATTTGGAATAAAGTTTATATTTAAAGAAAATGGTGCATTTAAGGATGTAATGTGAAGGTTTGTGATAACTTTGAATTCTTATGCGGTTACAGTCACTCTTTTTTTATATTTGGCCTCAGTTATACGAAGAAAAACTGGGTGTTTAGAATACGATTTAAACAAAATCATTATATAAAAAGAAAGTACAGCTGTAGACAAACATATGAGTCATTAGTCGATACCGTTTCTCTATGCAAATGAATTTGTTGAAGGAAAATAAAGCTTTGTCTTTGGGTAATCTTGTGGTAATTTATTTATACAATGTGAAAGGTAAACAAACGTGTTTGTATTTGTAAGGTAGTACTATATTTGTCAAAGAAAATCTATTCAAATGCCTTTGCTGAGTGTCCTATTCGTAGTTGGAATGAAGCAATTTCTTTGATAAGTGGTCCTTTAAAATGGGTTTGTTATTTATATTTTTAATTTTCTGTAATACAGAAGGGACGACTATTGTTCAGTCTTAACAAAGAAACCTATGCTTTTAAATAATATATATTTTTGTTTTAATATATCGTTGCTATTTATTTTATGTTTTAAATAATATTATGTTTGCTAGCGCAGCTTCCATCTCTTTGTTTTTCATTGCATACGTTTTTACAGCAATTAATATTACTCAATATTATTCCGTGTTTGTATATTATATTGTGGATTGTATTGATTTGGTGTACATAATTTAGTATCATGTTGTGTTTTATTGGTTTGATTAATCACTTTATAAATTAGGAGAGAAACTGTAAAGTGATAATTATGAATAATTTTTAGGATGTGATATAATTGTATGTATGTATTTTATTAGTCAAAGTTTGATTTTTTTGACAGTATTATTGCTAAAATTTTATTTTGAGCCAACTGTATAACCAGGCATTCATTTGGTATCCTGTTTCAGAGGATTGTAAACCCTATTTGGTGTTTGTGAATCCCGTCGGTGGACAGAGCAAAAGTCTCACATATCTGCGGAACTATCTCACGCCAATATTCGACAAATCTGGCGTTGCCTACGAAACTGTTGTAACAGGTATGATGAAAAACATAGAAATATAAGTAATTAGAAGCGAATCAGACATCCAATCATAATGCTGCGCAAAATCACGTGATCTCCATAAGGGAAAAACCAGGATTAGCTCCTTTAAATTGAATATTACAGCTCTAGATTTTCCGTTTGCATATTTCAAAAGGGTAAATATTTATCTTTCAATTGATAGCTTAAAAGTAATAATTCTGTTATAATTTTGTAGTTAAGAAATCTGTAACGGAATAATTATTTGTCCCTATTTTCATATAGAAAATTTTAGTATATAATTAGCTTGAAACTTATTCGTCTATTACTTACAGGCATATTAATATATACGTTTTTAATCAAAAACACAAGAACTGACGTTGCAAATTGTTGTTAAATTGTTTTAAACAAAATCTAGTTTTTACTTCTCTTGATTTATGCTATGCTAGTTTATTTTATTCATACAGTATATCTATTGTTACCTAACCAGTAATGGCATTGCGATAATAACTTATTTGTGTGTCTAAATTTAATACAAATAAGCTTAAAAAGGTATTTCGAAACCTATAATATGTATGCAAATTACACTCAGCCTTTATCATGAAAATTTTCTAGAAGGAATCAATGACTAATTTAACGCTATAAAGTACTTCATTTGTGTATGTTTTACTGTTGATCTAGAAAAGCAATCACAAGATGTATTTTCTGCGTTATTGTATAATTCAGTTGTGTGTCATGAGCTCCAATGAGTTGGTATAATAAATAAAAAACACACAGAAAACGCTTATAGTAGTTTCGTGAGTCGACTAAAAATACAGACAAATCCAGTGTTTACTAAATATTACAGCATAACAAAAGATGTATATTTTAAAATAATGTTCACCAATATATTGGAACTCTTTATTTGTATTTATTTCTGCAACTCTTGTAACTTGCGACACACCTTGTAGTTTGTTTAGGTTATAATATATGTCTATATGTTGATTACATTAAATTTTACATTAAGGTTTATTTTTCACTTTGAACTTAAAGATAAAATATTGTATAGACATTTACTCAACATTTACTAAACCTTAAAAATGCAATATTATAGGTGTGACAATTATTTATACAGTTGTTAAAAGTAGTTAATCTTATTTTAATAAATTTATATATGGATAATAAGTGTCCTACATTGCATTTATTATTAAACAGTGTTAATACAGTATTTTTGCAGACAATTTATGTGAAATCTGTTGAAAAATAATGTCTACAATATACATAGATAACGATACATTGTTAGATTAACCTATTCTCTAAATATCTACAAACCCTTGCACCAGAATTTTGTTTTTAACTAAATCGATGTTAAAGCATCAGTTTACTTCTTGTTTCCAATGGTTACGGTGCGTTGTCCAATGTTATCCAATTTTCGTGAACTATAAATCTTTTAGAATGTCCCGCTATCGGTTATGTGTTTCAGAATGGACGATCCCAATTTTGAGTAGGTACTTACTTTAGGTAATGATCTCATAATGGGATGACCCCTTGTGTGTTAATTATATTGAGCTGCTGGCTGCTAGTTATATTCTTATTTTGGATTTAATTTCACATTTTAATATTTTAACTGACACTAGAGTGTAATATTGTTACATAGCTATTATTTTAAACATGTAACGAAGCCACATGTTTCTATGTGTGAAGCCTGAAGGCCGGCCTAAGGTCTCCCCATCACTATCTTTCCACGTATCCCATGTCAATCATGAATACCGTCTCAACCAAACATATTTAATTACAAGTATTGTCTTCTATAGCCCATCCTGTACAAATTATAAAAACACACAAGGCATGGTGGCTTAAATTTCCGTGATGTTCAATAAATTCATATTAATTAGAACAATATCTTGCTGACTATTATCAAAGTTTATATACACGTGGTGGAGAACGTATTTTGCATAATCGGGTTTGTATAACTATAACTGTCCGACTCGCTGAATGGCGATTACCAATCACAGCACGCCTGGCGTAAGCTTAAGTGAAGGGACAGGTATTTAGTTAAATAATATTATATAATGCAGATGTATAGAAATAGTAGACACACTTTTTACTTTCCTCTAACTTCCAAAAAGGATAAACATTTCTATACAGAAAATTACTACAAAAATGACAAGACTTCGAGTTAAATAAAACAGTTCATATCCCTTTCCATATCAATAAATTTACGTGTCTCTTAACTAGAATATAAGCCAGATTCACATACTCTCCTCACAGAACGAGCCAATCACGCGCTGGAGATGGTGCAGACGCTCGACCTTGATCGATACTCCGGTGTCCTGACTGTCGCAGGTGATGGTCTAGTTTACGAAATCCTAAATGGACTATTTGCTCGGAAGGACTGGCGTACGGCTGTTGATAGACTTCCAATTGGCTTTGTTGCTGCGGGAACTGGAAACGCTCTGGCGTCATCGATCGCTTACGCCAATGGGTGAGCTAGCTAGCCATATTGGAATAGTGTTTGAAGTGTCAGATCGCTTAGCTGGCGACCTGGATTTAAATTCCAGTATAATGAAAAACTGTCAAACATATTGTGACAAACATTTAGTATAAATTATTGCTAAAACTATTGTCAGATAGTATTCCTAAAATATATATACATATGTATAATTATTTTGATTTTGTTCACTAGTACTTTGTTATTTTATAAGTAGTATAAATATATAATATATAGAAAATCTATTTTTTGTTAAAAAAGTATAATATTTTGCTGTTTTATATTCATATTATTTTTTTCTTGGAGGAGCAAAAATGCACCTCCTTAAAATTTTGTTGAAATATAGGAAAGGTCCCCTATTACTCCTTATATCTCGATTATTCGTAAATAAAAAAAATAGCCTTCGCTGATAGAATATTCATTAGTCGATTAGGAAGCAGAGAGTGTGCATGGTTAGGCAATTTCGTTAAACTGAGGAAATGTAGGCTTAAATATATATTTTACTTATCACAAAATAAATTATATAAATTATGAATTATATGCCTTATAATTTTACATACCTTTTTGTTTCTTGCCTCAACAGTGGCTCCAATAAATTCACGATAAACCTACGTCATTTTTTTAAGACGATAGTTAACCAAAATATTTTATTCAATCATAGGATTTTCCTGTTAGTATATATTCTTCTTCTTAAATTCCCGTGCAATTCTGCATATTCGACAGTAGCTATTATGCGCACCCCATTAAGAATTACTGATACACTTTAAGTTGCTAATTAAATTATATAAAATGCTGTTCATTTTTAGACCTACTGCTTGAGAAATAAACACTGCCTCACACGTAATATAGAACAAATGTCACTACATTATACTATCCTGTCTAACCCTGCAACAATGGGAGTAGAGTGTTAGGGCATTAGTATCCAACTATGTGCTTACCTAATCATCAAACTATCTGTTTTCCATTCGGTCGTCCCCCAGAATTTTGCCGGTTTGATATGAGAATGTTTGCCTATTATCCTATAACAAGTTATGTTAGTCGGTAAGATTGTTTCAGCCATATTCGAACAAATAAGGAGCGTTATATGCGGCGTTGTAGAACAATTGATTTTATTATTTAAATCGTTCCATGTCGAAATAGTCTATTTCCCTGCCAGCAGTTATTAGTCTCATTCTATGATCCTCGATGTAGACTGACCACTTATTGGACCTCCATTGTTCCAGAATCTCATTGAAAGGACCTCGCCAACTCGTGGTCCATTCAATTCTCGCCAACATCACGCCGCGTCTTCTAGACAAGGATCTCATGGTCATCCAACTCGCCGATAAATCTCTCCTTCTCTCCAATATCTCTGTGGCCTATGGCCTTCTCTCGGATATCGACATCGTATCGGAGAATATGCGATTCATGGGTCCCGCTCGATACGATCTGGCGGCCATTAAATGCCTCCTCGGTATGTCTGCGTGGCTACTACCCTCATGAGGTTTGGCCAATGATATGTCTGCGTGGCTACTACCCTCATGGGGTTTGGCCAATGATATGTCTGCGTGGCTACTACCCTCATGGGGTTTGGCCAATGATATATCTGCATGGCTACTATAGCCTCATGAGGTTTGGCCAATGATACTAATTTTATTCTACTGTATAAACGTAGCTGATTGATTGTTGGTATAAAATAATGTAACCATTTTTTTATCACAGTTTGGTAAAAATTAATAAAATTCAAAGGGTCAAATTATTGACTCAGTTACCCGAAAGTAAAATCATTATGATGCATCATTCACTTAATAGATTACGTCAATATCTTATTAAATGTATATACTCGTATTTAGAAAATGTATTTATTTCTATACAATTATTTTTCCAATTTCTAAAAAATGTTCTGATTCTATCGAATTGTGTAATTAGTATCATAAATATGTCAATAGTTGGTTATCGTCATGTACTTGCATTGCTAAGAATTATTTAGAATTAAATTGTAGAAAATTATTGTAAATTTCACGTCTCTTCTGCAATGCCCAATCAAATTTAATGAATTTACCTGAAGCCTTTTTTACTCTCAATAAGCTATATACTGAAAACATTTGTACAAATTATATCCATACGAGATTAATTCAAAATTCCTTTAGTATGAGCACAGGCAGGTTCGTGAGTCGATTTCAAATTCAAGTCGAATATGGAAGCGCTTAACCCCCTAATACAAAAGCTTCTTGACTATTGCACGCCTGTTTAGTGCGCAAAATGTGACAATATTAACTTTCTTAACTCATAGTTCAACTTTTTTTATCAACTTATTCATTAGATGATTCCAGAAGAAGGCTTTTTCAGTATTATTTAAGATGTCTACATTCTAAAACGCTCCAAAATAAACATTGAAATACAGAACAGAAGTGAGAGATACACATATCAGTACAAAATCAAATCATCATAAGAAAAATTACGTAATATGACCGAGTGCAAGAGTAGTATAAAATACAACTGAAAGATGACGTTACAATATTAAAATGCGCGAATCTTGATGAATCGATTTGTCAACAGTTGAATTTAATTGAGTGTTTAGCCGAGGGTTGTAATGCTGTATGTAAAGACGCATAAATCAATATATTTGGACATTGAATCCAAAATATTGATTTATGTGACGAAATAGCGATAGCTAGCTCGATGACCGAGATATGTTGAATTTTATGTGGCGAATAAGGAATTATTCCGTAGACGTTATGTATAAAAATGACCAGTGTGTGTTGGGTTTTTTTCGGCGCAGACATTTACGAATATCACTTAAGCCAATCAACTATAACATAGTAAACCGTATGCTATATCATTGTTTCTTAATCTGTCCTTATTATTCGTGTGATTTGAAGTCTTGTCATTCCTGTGTAATTACTGGCCTCTAATTCGATGGCTGGTATTTCTTTTTCAAGAGATGGTTTTCGTTTCAAGATACAATCATTCATGTTCCCTTTTCCGCATTCTTCACTGACTTCTTGTAACCCAAAATACAGTCAAGCGTTGCTACGGAGCAACCGTCTCTTATCTTCCCGCTGATCGAAGTCGGCAATGCAGCGATTTGATTTCTCCGGGAGGAACTACTTCCAGTCTTCCGACCTCCGACACCGTTGACACGGAATTGGATGCGGTAGCGAGGGGAGACAATTCAGGAGGCCTTGTGACTGTGAGTTTGGTTGCTTAGAAACTAATTCATTACAACAAAAAGAGGTTCAATATATATAGAAAATTACATTCTACGAAGAACACATTTAGACTATACAAGTTGCTTGTCTCCTTAAGCATAAATTGCCACTACTAAAATATGATTCATTGCTTGAACATGAAGCTGTACATATATGTATGCATATTAGAACGATATAATTTTGAGGGGACATCTACTCTTACTTATATTATTAGTTATATGGATATCATAGTTTTATTTGATGATATTGAGATCGTATAATACATTAGCAATGGCCCTTAAACTATGCTTTTATTTAACTACAAAACTCACACATGTACCTAAATAAAATCCAATTTAACTTTAATTGTGCAATCGACGGTGTAGTTAACGTTGGAAGTCGTTTAAACTGATGAAAATACACCTAGACTTAACAAAATTAGAAAATTAAGTCAATGTTTTTACTTTGAATAATTATCACGTTTTGATTAATTATTTTTTATATATTATGAGTTTTTATTTTGATAGAAATATCGTGACGATATCGATGCATTCATCTATGAAATATATAACGTGTTTTGGGATAATTTCAATTATGTGACTTATCAATTGTGCTTTAATAACTTTAAAATTTCACTAGTTTTTTCTATTATATCATATTAAGTAAATATATTAGTACTCATCATTCTTGTACACATATTTGCCACAGTCGAATGGGGATTCTTCAAAAACCAACATAAATCATCTTGAAGACGCTAATCATGGACATACAAATGGTGAAAGGGCGTTTCAGAAAAATGTCTCCATGTCCAACGGTTTTTCAAAGTCTGGAAATTCCACGGCAGAAAGGGAACCCTACCAATTTAGGTAAATCTTCTGAATTTTTTTAGTAAATCTTAAGGAACTCTCAGTTTGGGAATGAAAGGAATGGCGGCCGAGAAGATTTATAAGAAAGCAAAAACTTTAACTAGACGTAAATATAGAGCTCGATGTGTAAATGTAGACCTCGACGCGTAAATATAGAGCTCGATGTGTAAAGGCAGACCTCGACGCGTAAATGTAGACCTCGATGTGTAAATATAGACCTCGACGCGTAAATATAGATCTCGATGTGTAAATATAGAGCTCAATGTGTAAATATAGAGCTCGATGTGTAAATATAGACCTCGACGCGTAAATATAGATCTCGATGTGTAAATATAGAGCTCGACGCGTAAATATAGATCTCGATGTGTAAATATAGACCTCGACGCGTAAATATAGATCTCGATGTGTAAATATAGAGCTCGATGTGTAAATATAGAGCTCAATGTGTAAATATAGATCTCGATGTGTAAATATAGAGCTCGATGTGTAAAGGCAGACCTCGACGCGTAAATATAGATCACGATGTGTAAATATAGAGCTCGATGTGTAAATATATACCTCGACGCGTAAATATAGAGC
>JAYRBW010093693.1:0-14056 GCA_036023295.1 Invenusta paracnida
CCCCCCTCCCACTCGGTAAGGTGCAGTCGTTCCAAAGTGCACCGCACTCAAAGTGCATCTGAGCACCACTCAGCACCCCCTCCGCTCCCCCGCCCCCGCCTGTCACGTGACTGGTTTCGCGACACACCTCCCTACTACTGAGTTGGCAAAAGAATAGTGGTTAAAAGAAAACATTGCAGTTCAATTTGCAATACATATATATATAATAAATAAATAATAGGTAGCGAAATTCCAACAACTAAAAAGGAGGAAACAAATTTAAGTTGTATATACATATATGTGTATAATCTTGGCCGCTCCTATTAATTACAATCTATTTATAAGTATGTATGTATAAGTGACTCTATAAACGAAGAAGAGGATAACAAAGAATTAAGTTGATAGTCAGCCAGAATAAATACTTCGGCTTAGTACAGAGAATCCTTGGACAAGGCATGGAATAATATCAAAAGTTATACGGACAAGACATAGTTCCAAGTTTACTTCTGAAGTAATTACAATGCAGAGTAGAACATATACTGCGGTATATAGGTGATATCTCTGCTTTAGGGTTCAGTCTAGGGTGTCTATCGACGTGGTAGGTACACTATGTTCTCTATGAGTGAGCCAGGCAAAAGACAGCCATGATACACCATAATAATATGTATCGAAGTAGCCCACGGCTACCTGCCTGCATGCTATAATTAGATGCATTACTTTGGGGGGCAAAGATAAACTGAATCAAGCCAATGCGTCAATCAACAATCATTTTTCTGTTTTTTTATATTTTGTGAACATTAAAGTTTGTATAAATCGTATATATATATATTAATTGACGTTTTATATGGACGCTTAATGGTCAACATTAAAATAGATTATTTTTAATCGTCTCTAAATATATCAATTTAATCAATGGCTGAAGTAGATGCCTTGCATTAATTTATAACGTATTGTCTTTGATCTCGTTTCTTGACTTTCATTTTACGACGCTGCGCTGTTGTTTTAGTTTCGATAAAAATTATAGTTAAGAATTTTAGAACAATCAATGATATATAAACGATAACAGAACAAAATCTTTTATGTCGATTGTTTAAAAATTCAAACTTTTGTATGTTTTCCATAGATATAGATTAACTATACTATTTAAAGTATATTTATTTATACCTATGATGTTTTCCCTTTAATAAATATATATTACATAACAATATACCAATAATGTCATACCATGTCATTATGCCTAATAATGTTCTTTAAATGTTAAACTATTTGAGGAATAGTTGTTAACCATTTTATTGCATCTAAGCGCAAAATGAACTGAAATAAACGCTATTTTACTGTTAAATTAGCCATTAGGTTGTTTACAACAATGTTTTACAAATATGTTACACAAAAATACGCATGACTTATTTATGCTACTTACAAGTAATATTTTATATATCATGGATATCTATATACCTAATGCAAATAACTAATATACATATATCATTTTTGTTTTGAAAATTAATGTTACGATGTAAAACAAACATCCAGGATAAAACATACAGTAACAATGCACAATTAAGTTCTTTGCACGTCCTTTGAATGTAAAACAAAAATTGCATTATATTTAAATTAAATTTATAAATTACATATACCTACTGGTTGTTTAAGAAGTTCCTATACGAGTTGGAGTAAAAAGTTAAAAATCATAATTTAAATTTAAATTTGCCTATATAACCTAATTAAAAATAGAACAAATAACGTCTGAACCACGGACAACGAAATATATATATTATACATTTATTTATATATTATTTCTTTATCTATATAGTTTATATTATTATAGTATAATTTAAACAAATCATGTAATAACCTCGGTCTGAACATGCACAAATTTATACTCCAATGGTTACGATTAAAAGCAAAAAAATATTGTGCCACTCGATTATTTTATTTGTACTACGATTCGTAAGAGGAACTAGGGTAATTTAAAAATATGTAGTTTTATTAAATTGGTAATATATAATGTATTTATACTTTTACTGAAACGGTATAAAGCTGATTTAATAGAGAAATTTATTTTTTATTTGAATTAGAGCGAGCTTCATAGAATATTTATGATATATATCATTTCTACAATATCATATTAGCAGATTGTAACCGGCACGTATAACGACATAATAATATTGTAATACATGTAGCTAGTATGGTAATTTTAAAAGCTGGCCAAATACCTACAAATAAACGAAGATATAAAAACAAATTGCATTTCGTATTATAGGTTAATGTGAATATTTAAATATTCTTGCAAATGTGGTAAATAATGCAATTATTTTAAAATAATGAACGATAGGGAATCATATAGAGTATTCAAAGACATGAAGTTTTAACTCCTCTTGATTATTGAGAACAGTCTGATATTATTATTAATAAAAGCAAGATAACTGCTACACCATTATGCACTAAACAACCAAGTATACAATCATGCTTGGTGATAAATATCAACCCAATCTTAATATCACTTGCCATGAATTCAATGTTATACAATGCACACAGCCAAACCCATAGCAAGTGATTATTCAGAAGCGGACGCAGGATTTTCGAAAGGCAGTTGCCCAAAAACTATAAAAAGGACGCAAAATTAAAATCATGTTTGTTTCTTCAATCAATTGTGGATTATTTTGGCATTACAAACAGTATCTTTCATGTTACATACACAATAGAATTGCGTAGGTTTACAACCCAGACATTGGTTGGCTAATACAGTAAACACGTTACTGTCGGAGGTCATTTCTGATAGCGCAATAACCACCATACTTACAATAGCCATGGCGAGTCTAGAAATACTATCAATGTTTAGTTATGAAAGTACTTGAATACTGTGTAGACCTATATATTTAATATCACAGTATTTAAATACTATCGTTATTAAAAGTAGTTATTAAGTACTATCAAGTAACTATTAAGTACTATCAAGGTATTTTGATTGTTAAAGAGTTAATAATTTTTTACCTTATGCTTGTACAACAAAATAGCTTTTACGTAACAAATAAAAACTATTACAATATACTAGCCAAGCAACATAACCTGCATTAAACAAATATAAATTGTCTTCAGTTAAATGAGATCAAATTTCTTTCTCAAAAAGTACCAGACAATTCTATATATATTTAAACTGTAATGTGTACTGTATGCTTTGTGCGTTGATACTTTCCTTAGATATATGACAAGTAAATAGGGCCAAATGTTGATTCGAAATTAAATTTTTAACTTTAAATTAACTACAAATCATCGAGACATCACTTTCCTAAAGTAGTCATGACCATTTTTGACGAACCCTAAACCCGTCACTGAACCGTGATTAATTATATTTATTTTTAACTCGCGTAAAGTTAAGAATTTTAATTATCGATTTTGACTGGTCTGATTTCGGTGTGCATAGTGACCTTTAATAAAAAAAACTCGATTGTCTTCGATCTATAAAGACAAAATATATTAGCTGCAGTTTTTATCTAAAATGTCTTGACTCATTTCCATCTAGTCAAAAAACCTCAGTAATAGTTTTTCACCCGGGATGAGGAAAACTTTCTTTTATCTACTGACTGATAGTACTTGCTGGTTGTTCAAATTTCATCTCAGAAAGCCACTTACAGTTGCATTTATGCTTCAATCAGGTAAAGCCAGTATCACTTACAGTTGCATTTATGCTTCAATCAGGTAAAGTCTGACTATATTGTCTATCCTTAGTTTACAATTTTGGACAATTATTCACCAAGCTACAGCAGAAAGTAATTTGAACATAATGATATAAATTACAAATGTTATTCAATATTAAATAAATCTAATTATAATGCCTATAATGTTCTGAAATGCATTCAATTTTTGAATCAGTATATTATTATGAATTTTAAATAAATTTATATCTTAAACATTTTGTTGGATAATCCATGTAAAAGTTAGTTATGACGGTTAACATATAATTAGATATATGTAGGTATATTACAATTTATAATTAAAATTGTATTTCGTAATTTGTGTATATTTCTAAATATAATATATATATAACACAATATATCATATTTTCTTTTATAGCCATAAATGACGAATTATTTCCAATACATCATCAAATTATTTCACATTCCTTTATTTTATATGCACTTACAGTCATTAAACTCGTACAACAATTCTTACTAACATAGTAGGAACCCTTTGAGAACATTGAAACATTGATGTGCACTTATAATAATTAAGTTCGTACAAATATTCTTTTTGACATGTTAACAAATACATGAAATTAATACTTTACTCTACTCTACTATTGCATGTGCTCTCAATTCCTGTCATTCAAATCACTTCTTCATGTCGCTCTTCATTCATTACTGTATACGCGAAAGCTGTATACATACAACTACGTTATTTTTATACCATAGATATCTATTTCACTTTATAAAGATTATAAATATGTGTATATTCATTAATTTGCGTAATATATTCTATATGTATCACTATACACATAGTACGAGCTCAAGAAGCTAGTATCATAAATATATATATGCCATTTTAAGCTATGTATTTGTTCATTAAACAGATACGATATGATATGGTATAATACATATTTCATTATTAAATTAGTATCTTTATTTTTATAAAAATCATTTATGCTTGAGTAGCTTACTGAATAGGTATTGTTGAAAATATAAGCTTAAAATATGTTAACTTATTTTGTTTAAAGAAAGTGTCCTATCAAAGAAATATAATGAAATGTTATTAATAACCAAGTTATACCAAAGCTTTTTAATTCCATCAGCATCTTTACTTGTTTCTCAAAATATAAAAAAAAAACTATTAAGTATCAATGTAGATGTATTCTCATTAACTAACTGGCTGTATATGTCTAATTATATTAACTGAAAGCTTTTATTGTTTCCAATATGATATATTTTACGATATTTGTTTATTGTAAGATCTTGCTATTGACACCCAGTATATGTATAATGAGTAGGTGTATTCCAATGTATATTGTGAGTGTCAAGCACATTGCTGAGTTCTCTTCAGAACAATGCGCTCAGCAGCATGATGCCCTTAGTAATATGGTTGAATACATTCTATCTAAGTAAACTATATACATATACCATTTCTTGTAAACAGTTTCCTAAAATCCACACAAAAAATACATTTATATCTAAATATATACATAAATCTGGGTCGTACAAGTCCCTGTGTGTGATGTTTAAAAATCGCACAAATAATTTGGTATAAATACTGGGGCTGCCGCATTCTGAAAACACATTTTAATAGAATTTCACGGCTTTGAATTAGCTGCGGGAGGCATATGTAAGTCTATATACCAAATAATTCTGTTATATTCAAAAAATTAACTGTAATTAAATATCATTTATAATATAATAACGATCTATATATAGCAAATTCGTCTTAAGTTTGTATCATAATGTAGACTTATATCTATTATCTTCGTAAATAATCTATTTTTCGATAGAAAGATGAAACTTTTCTGAAATTAAATATCATATTATTACATAAACATATAATAACCCTAATTTAAATTAAATACTATGAAGTAGGTTTTTTTTATTATATATCTTATTTTCATTCTAAATTTTGGCAGCCTCTAATATCTTTTATTGACACAAGTTAAATCACTTAATGACTCAAAAATCAGGTCTACAACTTTCATAACTTCCAATATATTTGTTTCGCTCATATCTCTGGAAAGTTTCAATTTTTATAATGAATGTACAAATATTTTAAAAAAAATTGCAAACACAGTTGTCAACTATTACTGAAAATATTAAATTTTAATATTAAATTAAACAAAAAAATAGCAATTTCCATCATGTGAAAACAACTAAAGAAATCGAAGGGAAATCATATAAAAATATTCAAATAAGTTAAATATTAAATAATTGTATTCTTTCTACATTTCGGTAAAGTATAGGACTAGAAGTGGTACAAGTACGAAGCCTTACAATTTCTTTATATTTGGAGATACTTTAGTTCAGATTAAAGATTTTAGTTATTTGGATATTTTAGTTCATTTTATGAGCATAAGTAGCTATAATTATGTGTTACTCGTCCAACGTATTAAAATCAGTAAGCGTGGCATATAAAACACAAAAAAGGAGTAATATGGTTGTGAATATTAAACTCTATTTAAAGAAAAATTAGTAACTACAATATAATAAATTTGCTACGACTTATTAATTTAAAAAACTAAAATATTTTATATATAGTATTTTTTATGCATAATTTGGTTGCGTCAATGATTGGTTAAACATGTATAGTAATGCCGTTGACAATAAAGGTAACTCAAATGTTTGTAGATATAATATAAGCATTTGCAGGTCCATAAATATTTTAAGACAATTAAATAAAGACTCATACATAAAATACTCGCTGTAGGAATGTGTGTTTGCGTATATATGTATTTGTTCTGAATGAATTCAGTATGAATATCATACCTATACAGCTGCAACAATATGTATGTCTGCTATATTTATACACAATTACAATAGTGCTGTACAACTTTTATTACTACATCACTTAAATGAATATGCATCTAAAATTGTAGGTACCCTCGCATTTATTGTATTGCGTTGAAATAATATTCAGATCATAACCTCAATTCGAAATATTAAAGTATCTTGGGGATAATTTACATTGGCATTTATGCAATTTTACTCGGCATTTTATTCACGAATAAATAAACAGCCTCTTAATATGTCTTAAAATAGAATTAACATGAATTACGATGAGTTACGATGAATAATTAATTTGCGTGGTCGAAAGCTTAATTAATTACATTTGGTTTTATACTTTATAAATTTGTTCCCGGCACAATTATATATACATATATGCACAGTGCACAGGGATTCACATATCAATGACATCTACGATACACAATTGATATTAATACTATGAGATATATACACTCTAATAAGATGGAAGGTTATTCGATTAAAATGAAACCTAATGCCACTTAGTAACTGTGCAATATGTTCTAAGCGTTATATGTACAAAGCAGAACATAAAATGACAAGTGTATATATTTATCAATAATATTTTATAATATGGACACACTTGTAGGCTGGGTATAAAATAAGAAAATAAATCACGCGTCGATATCACAAGGTTGTTAAGAAAGTTTTAGTACAGATATTAGATTGATAAAAGTACCTCGACAGCTATTAATTCTCTGTTAGTTAGTATCTACGCCACATATTTAATAAAATAAACAGTATGTATGTAATTATTTATCAGCTATAACTATTATATCAGCATAGACATTAGACACGTGTTGCATAATATGTTTTGGGTTATAATATATATTAATATATACCATAGTATCTTGGAAAAGAACACAAATAATCAATGAAATATTTTCCAGGAAACCACTCAGGAGATATATCCCCAGGAAATTATATATTATGTAACGACTCTTTCTCTCTCTCTAAGTATCGTGTCCAGTGAGGACGTTGGCGATCATGGCTCTCCACAGTCTCCTGTCTCTTGTTGACTTTATCAGCTCTTGCTCTGATGTACCTTTGCTCTCTCATTTTTCGGTACTTGTGCTGTCATCCATTTGTTTAGGCTTCTCAAATAAGTCAATCGCTGCCTGCCTCTGCTCCTCTTTCCTTCTATCCGACCAGTTAATGTTAGATTTTCTAAGCCTTCTTTACTCATTATGTTCCCAAGGAGTTGGAGTTGCCGCTTCCTCATGGATTTCATTAAGGTCCTTCCTCTTCCCGCTATTCTTAGTATTTCTTCGTTTGTAACGGGGTCTGCCCATGATATACTGAACATTCTTTTAAGAAATCCCATTTCTACCGCTTCCAGTTTTCTTTCCATTTGAGACGAAATTGTCCAACATTCGCTACTATAGGTAAGGATGGTAGCAACGACTATTGATTCTATTGAGTGCTTTAAAATATTACATAACGACTAATAACTATAAACGTTTTACTGTAGTATAGTTGACACATATCTGCTACGATAACATAACAAGAAAAATAATATGATGCATAAATTAGATTAATTTCGAAAAATATTGCAAAACAAATTGTAATCTTTTACAATAAAATAAACTGAGTAATAATTGTCATTTGACATTATAATGCCATCATATATGTCACTTGATAAATTAAATATGACCTCCTTATGAATTATTTACCTATAACGCCTAGAATGAATTACTAGCTGCCTACTATTTATCTGCTGCTTCGATTTTTCAGATAATATTGTACAATGTAGATATTTTGTGACTAATTTACCTAATTATAAAATTTATCAAACAGTATAATAATCAGTGTATGAATCAAATATAAAAACAAATATAAAGAATCGTGTTATAATTGAAACATTGGCATTAGGACATCTGTCTTCATTGAAGTCCGCAATTTGTGCATCAGTTTTAGTATAATAAAAATTATGAAATATATTTCAAGTTAATATTAAAAAAATTAGAAACAACAAAAACTTCAAGATTGTGCATTTGAAATCCAGTATTAATATTTACAATACCTACGTGCTAAAGTTTAACCGTTGTCATGACAAAAAGGAAAAAACTATGACCACTGACATCGGAGAGCAGAACCATAGTCACTTTTGGCGTTATTATATAGGTACACTGTAGTGGTATTTATATACTTTGGTGTTATTATATTTCAAGATTTTGAGTTGTGTTTTTAGTTAGCTATTATAAACTATTAGTATAATACGTACCGCGAATAGCGGGATTATAAAATTCGAGAGTTGCAATTTAGTCCCGAGGGCGCAGCCCGAGGGCTTTAAATGCAACTCGAGGATTTTATAACGCTATTCAAGGTTTTAAATATTTTCCACATCTTTGTTTAAATTGTACTTGTCATTTATATTTCATTAAATTTTATTAATTCGTTAAATAAATTTATATTTCATGATGTAGAAGCACTTACTTCTAAGTCAGATTTCAACATGCGATTTCATATTTATGGATTATTGTAATATTTATTCTAAATAAGACCTTTTATCAATTGCCATTTTAAAGTACGATTACTAAAGATGCAATAATTGAGGATTTCGATTGGGGAAGATAATAAATTTACACTGAAAAGTTGAACAATTTAACCACTATTTGTAAAATACAAAAAATATGTTCACCTTACTCGGATTTAAGATATACAAATACCTACAATGAATAAGTCTCACTTTTTAAATTTTACAAATAGTGGTTTAAATTGTCCCACTTTTCAGTGTAAGTAATCCTTGACATCTATACATGAATAATAATAATAGTCTGTATTAATATATTTTTTAATTTCAGATTTAATCAAATAAGGAACACGATGCTTAAACAGATAGTATTTGCCCTTCTGCTATTTGTCAATTATTCTGCTACAAAACCCCTTGTGAAAGCGGAGAAGACAGGAACCATGGCTTCCTATTACAACACCGTAGACTTAGTGGGACACTTCTCTCCCTACAATCACCTCCATAAGCGAATGACAGCAGGACCCTGGTGGCTTCAAATCACCAATGCACAGTCGAGGAATGTACGCACTCCTCCCGGAATATCCGTCGATGAGCATGCCAGGGGGACCAAAAGACTGTGTCGATGGGGTCGAAAACGGAGTGGTTGGCGATGCAACAGATCCTACTACAACCCTTATACGCATCTGCATGGACACTGGCCAATCATGAATATCCTGGGAGGAGCGCTTGGCAAGCGGTTCTTCAAGCCACTCGGACAAATGTAGTCCAATTGCTATATGTAACATATTCGTTGTGAAATTCGTGTTTGTTTCAATTATAGTTACACTTATAAAAATATGAATAAATATTATCGCATTTTGCAAGTATAAATTATTTTAATGTTATTTATTGCGTTCAATATTTGTCTATTTTAATCTATTTATAACTGTTTATACAACCTTTTACTGAACCAAAACTAGATAAACTTATTGCATGTAAAAATAATCTATTCGTTAAAAACTAATTTTTATTTTAAAATAAATATTATATTTTTGTTAGTATATTAACTGAACATATTTTTGTTTTCTAAAAATGTGTCAAATCTAAAAATACTTTAATCAATATTATTTAGCTCAACTTTTATAGAGTTATTTATTAATTTTTGAAAATTATTACTGAAAATGAAATTTCCTGTAATCTGTTTCGGTTAATCGAATTTGAGTAAATGTCACAAACGTATTTAATAAATTAATGATTTTTTAAGAATTTTAATCAAGTATAACTCGATCGATTTGCCCCAATAATTATTAAATAATCTTAATATTACACACCTAGTAAATAAGGAATTAAAATCAGAAATATACAAGTTATAAGTTATATGAATGTCGCTAAAATTTCGATTGTATCAAAATCGCGGAAATTTGTTATTATCAAGAATAGACATATAATTCTTGTCAATCAGGTAGTACAATGAATTTGTTTAATGTATTTTCTATCAGAAAAATATTATTATATTATATATAGGTAATACATATGTATATTGATTATGATTTGTGGCTGGTTTGAAATATATGAAGTCATTTTGTTGTCTCATTCAAAGTAAAAAAAAGATTTCTACTTAAAATTCAACTGAAGCAAAAGATGAGTCATTTTGTAGTCAATCTTTTTCGATCCTCCATTCGGACACGTGTTGCATGTATTATTATTAGGTGCTAACTGATGCCCCATGCTCACCATGACCCATCACTTTGTATGATGTAATGTACTAATTCTATACTACTAATGTCAATTAGTATTCGCTATCTTCAATATTTTGACAGTTATATTTATTATTATTGACTTTCCTCTGTATCATAAAATGTATGTAGGTATATCTGTGATACAACAACTGGAAAATATTAGAATAAAATGTCAATTTTCAAAAAGTGATTTGCGTATTACAAATAAAGTGATTCTAAAAGCCTATGCACACCAAAATCGGCGCAGCGCGGCAACAATTATTGATGAAAATTCTTATCTTTAAGCGCGTCAAAAATCAATATTAATTATGGCTCACTGACTCAGTATACTGTCCTCCTACTTTTCTGTTTATATGTAGATTTTCTGCAGAGAGTTGATCGATTTTTGCTGCAACTGTGATGCGTTTGTTGTAGAGTGCATTTTTGACGTGCCGCGCTGCGATCAGTGTGCCTAGGTCTTAAGTCTAATGCTTTGCCCCGACCAGAGGTTGAAACACGCGGTTGCGAAAAACTAAACCCTGAGGTACATAATGAACGTGACGAAATAGACTCCAGCTTTTTCCTAGACTCACAATTGTTAGGACATCGAATTAGCAACACCAATGAATTTTTCAAATAATAATAGATGCACTTTAATCGTTCAACTATATTTACTGAATAACACAAAAAACGCTTTGTTGTATTCAATAGACGAAAATACAAAATTATAGAATCTAAACTAAATACAGTTGTTAATAAATGCTGTATCCTTCTTTTAAGAAAAATAAATGCCGGAAAGAAATTTGTAAGCTAATTGAATCAAATGTTTTGCTCATTGTATATTTTCCATTTGTTTATAAGCATCAACAATGTCAGTATAAAGTAGCGTCATTGCTAAGGAGACGTCACATTAGCGCAATATTCAAAACAATAACTGAATTATTAGTAATTATAAAGAAGCCTAGTCGAAACTTCGGGGAAAAAACTTGGACTTCTGTATTTATTACTCTATTTCTGACATTTTTAGTTACTTGAACTTAGTCCATGTATATTACGACTAAAACATAAATTAAATACATAGTTATTGCTTATATTGGTAAAATTGTGGATAACAAGAATATTGCAAACAAATTTATCTCTTTCTAGTTAAGATACGAGTAAAGGAAATACGCGTTTAAGTAAATAAAAACAGGCCCCCTCCCTCGTCTTAAAAAGCAATGCGGTCGAGTCGAAAATCAACAATAAATCATCCGAGTTATATTTAGAAAAACCCGATTTACTTCAAGCTAGTTAAGAAACCTCAGTGCTCAATTTTTCACCCCAAGTTGAATCAAAACGTGTCGTGTTCTATTGATTATAGGGGCGTGCTACTTTAGCTACGGTGAAAGCGGTCTTGAACTGTTTTTATTTCCTAAAGTCCAGGAAGAATTTATTTGAATGTTTCAGAAATCTACGTAATTGTTTATATCGTTCCCATTTTGTCCCCTTCTGGGTTTCACCGCAGGAACATATTACATTACTCAAAACAGAAGCAAACGATTAATTAAACTTTATAAAAAATATGCAATACAAAATTTAAGTTAATTGACGAAAAATTAAACAATTATTCTGTACAATTTTACCTCAGATTTCTGAATATCTTTCAGGATTTGAAAGTATAGGAGTTTGGGAGTAACATTTTATCTTGCATGTTACACGTAAACATTATGCATTTTCCTTGGAAGTATAAATTCTTTGTTTTATAAATTTCTTCCACAAAACTTTTCTATCTGGTAGTTTTAAAAGTCCGTGATAATGGATTTTTTTAGTAGGTTTTTGTTTACTATTTAATATACAATAAATAATAAGAAACTTAATGAAGTCGTATTTTATTATTATCAATAATTGAGCAAAAGGCATAATGGCATAATGGGAATTAATAATATGAAGTAAATCGTGTACAAAAATATAATCATTATTAAATACCTAAGTATATAATGTAGATAAGAATTGCAAGATAATTATAATATATATGTATACAATGAAGGGGTAGACACAAGTAACCGGCACAAAATAAGTCACACAAACGGGATTTTTGACGGTTCTTATGGCCACTCCTGTAGATAGACATATATATTATATAACGATGTAATACATCAATATCAAATGAATTTAAAATAACAATGAAAAATTAATACTACAAACAGTGACATTTTGGAAATTGGATACATAATCAAATGAAAGATAGTTTAGTTAATATGAATAAAGTAAAAATTAATCACCTTTGAAGTAGATTATTGTAAATATAAATAACCAATAAACAGCTTAGAATATTAATAAGGGAATTATTAAACCCGATTCATCTGAGTTAGAAAAGCTTTCTCTAATAGTACTGTCCAAAGAAAATCTGAAAAGAAGGATACAACATTAATTAACCAATTATAAAATGATGATGTAACAATGTAATGTACATTATGATGTAATATCATATATGCAGAAAACGGCTTTCAATTCTAATATATATATATAAAAAATAGTTAGTTACATGTAAAATCATAATAAAAGAACAGCATTTACATTATAAGAGTATGAACAGATTATGATATCATGTGTAATATGTGTAATATGTCAAAAGGAATCGAAATTGTTTATATAAATAAAATGTAAGAGGTAACATTTAATTCCAATAGTACAAATGTCTAAAAGCCATAACTACCCATCTGCTTTGCATTTAATAACTAATTAATATCAGTTATATAAAAAGAAAAGTTTACAAATAGGTATGTGTTCATTTTTACTATCTCATCAATAAATATAATGTTTTAAAGATAAAATTTTAAAAAGTTGAAATGATGATTACGTACCGCAAGGACGGCTAAAGGCCTAACAAAGCCCCAACGGCAGAAGCAGAATCTAGCTCTGAGATACAGCAGGATCATCATCTTCAGAGTTGGAATCCGAGCTATCGTCACCAGAGTTCTCTCCATCGGGAATAGGATCCACCCTCAAATCCACCGCCGCTTCCCCGGCAGGTAGCGGCGGCTTCACAGGCGGATTTATGCCCAAATCAGAATCTCCCAAAGCCAGCGGCACAGCGCAACCAGATTGAAGAGAATCGACTCCATTGACGGGACCACAATGGTTACTGCTATGCGGATCTGAAGCTGAATATGTAAATATCAAGTGTGAGATATAAGTATGTGGTCATCAAGTATGTAGAGATAAGTATGTGGTCATCAAGTATGTAGAGATAATTATGTGATCATCAAGTATGTAGAGATAAGTATGTGGTCATCAAGTATGTAGAGATAAGTATGTGGTCATCAAATATGTAGAGATAAGTATGTGGTCATCAAGTATGTAGAGATAAGTATGTGGTCATCAAGTATGTAGAGATAAGTATGTGGTCATCAAGTATGTAGAGATAAGTATGT
>JAYRBW010093704.1:0-20845 GCA_036023295.1 Invenusta paracnida
CTGTATCATTTTATATTTGCATGACTAGGGTGTTTTACACCGAAAGCTCGCAATAAACACCAATAATAGCAGCAAGAACTCCTGACTCCTTATTTTATTTTATGATTAGAAATTAGATATGATTTCAAAAGAGCACAGATCAGGAGATTGTGCTTGGAACAGGGTATGACACGGATAGATCCTCATCAACCAAAAGAAAGAGAATTGGATTTAGACGTATGAAGAAAAGTTCGCCAAATGAGGCATAGATGAATCATTTTACTTTCTAATTTGCACTTGTATGGCAGGTACATCGACAGGAACACCCATAGTTGGTGATTGAAACTATAATTGAAGAAATACTCTAATTTCTATGGATCTTTAAGACAGCATTTCAATTTTAACAGAATTTCCACTTCCTTGCATCGTTATCATATTGGTAGCTCAGCAAAGGATTATCTGCTCCCCAATCTCATTGTAGGTTCTTCAATAGTAGACAGGGGAAATGACTTAATGAAACCGCAAACAACGTCTGTTAATTGTTTTTGTATACATTAAACTCTATTTCTTGTTAATAGAAGCAATATTACTTACGAATATTAAAATAAAAACAAATTCTTCCTTAATAGTTATTAAAATGGATTTAAAAAATTGACACATCATAATTTATTATTGTATTAAAATAAAATAAAAGTGTAATTAAATAGTGTATAATACGGTAATATATTAAAATTGTTGAATTAATAGTCCATTGTATACGTAAAAATGGGACTACTTGGGGCTAAATGAAATAAGATGTAATTCACTATTTTAGATTAAAATTATTTCAACTCAAAAATCTCTTTTTATTTAATTATGTATAAGAAATAAAGTTTTTCTGCGGCCGTTTTGAGTTTAGTATATTATGAAACTGTTATACCTATATGCTTTATAAATTATACTTGATGTTGAATTTTATACATTATATAAATTAATCATTTTATGTCGTTATTATAATCTTTTTAACAATTATATATATGTATCATCAGTTTTCATATATTGACATTATAATTTTTGTCGCATAAACGACATTAAATATTCAGTATTAATCAGTTAATAGGATATATACGTTATATGTATGTTCGTTTGTATTTGTGATTCTTGAATATAAATCAAATAATATATGTTCGTAGACTAAATTCTAAACTCTAAACTATGTAACCTATATAGGAAAATATTATTTGCATCATTAATATGTACACTATTACTAAACGTTATCTTTCCATTATTTTATGTGTATTGCATTAACAGTTTATGTTATTTATATAATTCTGAAATATAATTGTTTATATAAATAATTACAAAATGTATACAATAAATAACAATATTTTCAATTATATGTATATTATATCATGCTATGAATTACGCACCTATTCGAGTCATATTCCTATTTTTACCTACCCATATATACCACCATTTCCTATATACTATCTACTTTAATCCTCAAAATCGGCGGAAATATATTTAGTGTATAATTTTTATATTAGTAAGTATTGCATTAAAATAAATTTCCACATATTTAAGTAATTTTAAATCGCTTAAGATCAACTTGTTATCTGTAAGGGAGTCAACAGTTCGTTAATTTTAACCATTTATTATAGTAACTTTTATAGAATATATTTATTGAAAGCTTGTCCGATTCTTAGTAAATATTTATAGACATACATTGGGAGACATTCTGCACAAAAATGAAGCAAGTGTCGTTATATGAATTCGTTTAAATGATACTTGCCTTTTAACAAATACCATAAATGCAATATAAAATTTAAAAACTGAAAATGAGTATAATATTTTATCTAATTATTTAATCATTTAAATCATAATACATTAAAATAATATAAAATTATCTTTGTCATTTAACAAAATATAGGCATGAACATTGATGTTTCAACTTTAATGATATTAATTTCAATGATATTTACTACTATTTCGATACCTGAAATAAAATAACAATTTAAAAATTAATATACTTTAAAAATCAGACTTAATAAAACAAGTATAAATGTAATATATTATAATTGTTAGAAAATGTAGGTTCTTAAAAATAATTGAAAAATAATCCTTATGTCTTGAAAATTATTTATAATTATACTACTTATTAGATACCTAATTTATATCAACTTAATTGAAATTAAAGGGTTTTATGTCGATAACATTTACAACGTGATTCATATGAAACCAATAAGAGTTGAAACTGTGTCTATTACTACTCTGTAGGCATTAAGGTTATCTAAGAACATAAAAATACTATTTGAATTTTATTTTTGATTCGTAATATATTTGTATTTTCAAAGAGAATAATCATAGAGTAAGAAGGGGGGTAATTACTCTATATGAGAATAATATTTCGTTAGTTTTTATGGAACTTATGGAACTTATATAGATTCAAAACATGATCTATGAATTATGGTATAATTTATTAAGATTAAATTTGGAGAGATGCAAGTTTACAGTTAAAACAGAATAAAACAATACAATTAAATAAAAATAAATCAATTTCAATAGAAAAATTAATTATTTTGAGAATATTCAGTGAGATATTGATTAACATTATTACTATAAATCAAGATTGTAGTTGCATGTTACAAAATTATCAATGGAAAAATATATTACCACCGTGATTTGTGATATTTTAACCCCTGTCAATAATATATCTAAGTTTATTGAAATAATTTAAACATATAATCATTAACTAATTGTTATATAGCAAGTTCTAACAATATGATCAATCGTCAAACGAATTAAGTTATATAATATATATATATATATAATATTTTATATACGAACAAAATTCAACAAATAAAATGATTCAATAAACAACGGCTTAATTTAATAAAATTTAATACAAAAATATGCATATTAAAAACAGTTTAATTTATTAGAGCATACACGAACTGTTATTTTAACCAGCAAATATGTTGGTAATATTCTTTATTTAATAATATGAGCATTAATTAAATGCATATTTTGCACAAATATATATTATATAAAAAGTATAATTTCAAGCATTTCAATATTCAAAACTTACCTTTTCATGTGAAAACAAGGAGTGACTGAAAGGAAAGCAAATGTGAGTTAGTCTTGATTGAACACAATAGTATCATTCAATGGAAGGGAGACAGTCAACCATATTTATACGATCAAATTTAAAAGTGAAACAGAAAACTATTTCCCGTCGTAGGACTAGACTGGAGAACAAGCAAAATTCTGCCTGAAATATCGCATTTATAAGACCGTTCTTTTTTACTTTTATAAAATAATAGGAAAACTAAACTAAAATTGCTTTCCTTCTCCAAATGTGGTGTTCTTTCTCTGTTAATATTGCAATAATGGAGCTGTACCTACACTCGTGAAATGCTGCTATATAATAATAATAATCCCTTGCACTTATCACACAAAGTTGGCTACATATTAGAAATAGAAATACAAAGGTATATAATGCGCTTCAACAATAAAGAGAAATGGGTACAACTCTCAATTGATAATGGGTATCAACTCTGTTGAAAGTCTAACTTTTCCATAACATTTAAACAACACCTGACATTTTCACTGTCATTTTACATTTTTGCAGCTGGAAACAAGGTCAGTTAATACTTGCGCGTTCTCACCATTTGTCAAATATCGTTAGTGCTTTAATACGAAGAACATATGTCTGCTGCACTCAGTTTCCCAAGAAACATTCTCACATAAAACATTTTTGAAATATATTCAAATAGACGATATATGCTATTAAAATATATTTATAATTTTAATATAGTTTACGTATTATTAAGGCATCGAAAATGCAATGATTTTTTTACATTTATGAACATTAACTAGAGTCAATGTTATTTAAACACAAGTACTATTGTAAAAAATAAAATGGATAATAACAAATTTTCTTGAAATAGTCTAATTTAGTTAGTAAATATATTTGTAAACAACAGAATTTAATATTTAAATCGAATGAATATAATTTTTTTGTAAACTTATATTATACGTATGTATATATTCGATTTAAATTATATAAATTCTGTTGTTTACAAATATATTTACTAACTAAATTAGACTATTTCAAGAAAATTCTACTTTGTGACATATTTAGATATTTTTGTGTTTACAATTTTGTATGTTTCGAAAATTTGATATTGCTTTTATTAACGTTATGATATCTTTTATATTTAAATAATCTCCAATAAATGTTATTATAATCATAATTAACAAAATAATCAAAAGTTCAATATAATATACTTCTTTTTATTCAAGGCATTCATATGTTATAGTTTGTTCTTTAACTGTCTTGTACAAATTGTAATGAATATAACGTCTTGAGCCTCTATTAATAGAATAAGTACCTATATCGTTAGAAAATAATAATTAATTCAATTGAAAATTTAAGATTTTACCGCATAACTTATTTGCACAAGCTTAATTTAACTACAGGCTTACTGTTTTAGTAGTTAACTAAACAGCCGTAGGTACATTAAGTCATGACGAAGCATTTAATCAATCAATATTTGAAATTACACAGTTGCAAGTAATTTATTTCTAGAAATTTACTGGGGAATATTATTGGGATTATAACAATTATATATATTTGTGTTTATGGCAGTGCAGCTTATTTTCTGGTAGCTACTTTATTTGTGGTGAATTTCAGATGATTAGGATTGAATTTTTCCATTTATCAAATGTAAAATAAATATGCAATTGCCCTATATCTCTGTCACTGAGACTAAAAGTAAGTGTGGTTCAGTAGTACACCAGTTTAAATATAGGATATAACAATGTAGATAGCTTAGTCGAACAACTTTGAATGAGATATTTTTGTATATCATACAGTGTATTTAATTATATATTTTACTTTTACTTCTAAGCAATTATATATGAATTAGATACTAAACCGTCAGCTTTATTTTAAAAATATAATAATATAATATATATTTTAATTTTTAATTTACTTTTAGGATTATTTACGTCTATTACTGTTTATGTATATAGATAAATGACATTATTTACTATTGTTAATATTAATTACATAAACGAAAAATATAATCGCATTATGGCATTTTTTTAATTACAAAGTTTATGAATATCTAATATTAAATAAAATCGTTTAAGATCTTGTTCAATCACAGTTTTATAAATATAAATTTAAGCTTTTAGTTTTGAATGTGCTTTGCTTCACAATATTAAGAATATGCAAAAATATACTAGAAATTTATATATATATTATTGATTCTTTTAAAAAAGTTATAACTTTTACAGATATATGTATAATAAATTGGAATTTATATGAATAGGTACTAAATTAAGATAGAATGTTAGTTTTATAGCTTTATAGCTTTACGTTATTGTCATTTATTTCAATTTTGAAAAATAGATTAACAACACTTTGCTACTTACCTTATATAGTACATAATTGGGGATTAACGGATGTACAGATATTAATTGATTCAAAGCGCGATATTGACAGTTTTAAATTACTTATTCTTTTTATTCTAACGTGCAGTAAAAGTAATAGCTTATCACTAACTTATATACTGCATGCACTTTATAGTATTTATCACATAATATAACAGTTTAATTAAATAAATGTCTAATACCTAAACTCTAAAAAGCAACATTTTTCCCAGGTAGGTACACGTCCTGTGCATTATATCAACCTACGGGGATTGTCTACTAATAAGAAGAGTAAGAATAATATGTTAAAAAGGCGTTTCTATATACTTCTGAAACTTTCATCCTGTTATTGTCCTTATATGCTAGGAATATGGTTATGACACAAACTACTTTCAATAATATCCGTATTTATGTATATATATGTATATGGAAGCATACGCAAAATATATGTACTATACTATATTATATATTATAATACAACTATTATAGATACGTATATGCCAAAGAGTTGGGATTACACCACTTTCTTACACTATGGTATACGAATTTGGGCATAATAGTTCTATGTATGTGTATAAACCACTATAACTAACTAACACTAGCTATAAGGATTGTCAATCAAAACCCAAATGCTGACACAACCACAAAGTTTTGGAGCACAGAATCGATGGAGTAAAAATTGAATGTATGAGACAGGGATGATGCCAAATAAGATTTGTGGAAGGGGGTCTCCGTTGCCGGTTCATATACATACTAGCAGCAATGCAGACACGTTCTCCCATTCTGTTGTATTTTACATAATAGTATAGTTCTTTTAGAGAACGAGACCAGTATATAAAAAGAATAATTCATGCATACGGAAAGCAGTTGCAGTGCTTCCGTGGACGCCCCCAGTCATCAACCACTTGTACTTACTACTCAATTCGTTCCATTCTTATCGAAGAGGATTTCTTGAGAAAAGATTATTATGGTAAGAAAGAACTGCTTGTACGCGTCTACCGTATATATACAGGAGTCTTAAAAGCGCCAGTACGACGCTAACTATCGGCAGTTGCCAATTCATTCATTAAATATTAAAAGAATAGCGATGTTGCAGTTTTACCTCTCGGGTCAGAAATCAATCTGTTTTCACAACATTTTGTCCTTCCATTGAAATCTCAATTATGCCGCCAAAAATTCTCATATCCTGCTTTAAGCGTCACCATCTTTTACGTCTTTGATATAATTATATCCAGCGATAAATTTTACTTTATTTAAAGTGTGAAAGTGGGAGAGAAGAGTACATCCAAATATTCACTGGATACACATTCATTAAGATTATTCTGACGTACAAATTTTCTTTTTTTCACCGACATATACTAGTTTATTCTAGTTTATTTTTCAGTAAATGGGGGAAGTTAAACGAGAGAAAGGAGGTGGCGGAGCAGGCGTGGAAGGTCACCTTCCTCATTGGTACGCCAGGTACAATCAGATCTACCGGAAACGCGTCGAATACATGAACGTTGCTCGTCAGCTTCAGCATCGATTACGGGTGCCGGCTGGGGATAATCTTGACTGTCTTCGGACCAAGGCAGCCTTGGGTCAGAACCGACGGAGCCCTGTGGTGTGGAACCAGAAGGCCTGCACCTGTCACAAGTGTCAGACAACTGCCCTGGCCACCTATTATCCGGGAATTCTCTATTTGAACTCGCATACTGATCGGGGCCATATTTACCCGGCTTGCGGTTCTGGCGAGCGACGGTGTCGAAGCGAGGGCTGTGGGGCCAACTTCCACACGGTGATAGTCGGGAATACACCGAACTGTCCACTTCAATCGGTCCGACATCATCCTCACCAGTTGGCACCGATTTTTGCTCCACATCATCTAAATGTTTGTGATACAAGTGGCAGTGGAAGCGAAGACAGAAGCAGTGTCGGTGCCGTCTTCGACAACTTCCCGGCTGTGACCGCACTGCCTCCCGTCGTGATGCGGCCTGCAGTATCAATCCCTTCAAAGCATAACACGAGAGCGCACCATTTGCCTCCGCTACCGAATATCACTAATTTAAAGCTTGCGCCACAAAATCACATATTTTATTGACAACATATCATCTTGTAAGATAAACAATAATTTATTTTGTTTGAAAATGTACCTATATATACATATAATCCAGTTTAAATGCCATTCAGAAATGATTAATATTGATATCCAACAATGTACATAATTATTTGTATAAAATATTTAACATTTAAACATTTAACATTGGACATTCGTGATTAGTCCATTTATTCGTTCAAATATTTTTAGCAGTGCAATTCGCTTCCAATTTATTACTACTCATCGCTCACATATTTTTTATCGTGTATAGACAGCGAATACAAATTTTAATTCATTAAAATTCAGAAACGTGGATATTTGTATAGAATAGAATATATTTTTTATATATTGTATCTCTATATAATATGACAGACGAGGATACTGGAGCTGGTGTCATATAAATGCTAAGACAGGATGAGCGACTCCAAATTTCCAATACAATGTTTAATAAGGCTGAACAAATTTTCAACTTTAAACTTAGATATTAAATACAAACTTGATTTTTTAATATATATTTTTTATTTACGTTGTCCCCGATTACAAATTTTTACGAAGTTCATTGCAAAAAATGTAATATAAAACTTGCTGCAGAATAAGCTATTGATATTTGAAAATAATTAAGTATAAAACGTATGTGTTTAAAACTATAGGATATTTCAACAAACTCAGAAAATTGTTATTCATGGTCACATTACTACAAACTACTATCTTTAAATTATAGGGCATATTGATATGATAATAAGTATAATAAACAATTTATCTAACATTTTTTTTATCTCACATTAGTAGTTAATATAAAAGAATTTTAATTTAAAGGAAAAGATAAAAAATAGTAAAATAGTAAAATTTTACATCTATTCTACATAATATATTTAAAAGGTGAATGAAAATAATATATTTGATCATGATATAATATTATAATAAAATATTTATAATGTGTGTATAGCTACTGTATACATTATAAAAATAGTAATACTATCTTGTAACTTTTATTTTTGATTTATTAATATTGTCTGTATTGCTATATGTATATTGTATATATATTCAATTGTGTATTATTAGATGTTTAAGGTTAATAAAATTAACGTTTAAATATAAAAAATATTGACCTACTTTTTGGAAACTCTTTTTAAATTGGAACATCTATATATATAAAATGTAGCTAATAAAGGCTTTTGAAAAATAGGGGATTGTTTAAATAAGTGTAATTAATATAGATAGATATCTTATTGAAATTTAGTGCAATGTTCCTTATTATAATTCTCCAACAATATAATCTATATATAAAAAAGTGCTACATACTACTAAAACACAAATAATAGTACTGATAATAAATGCATTATACATCTTACTAATTTAAAACAATTTTCTCAAAATATATGTAAACGAGATATTCTTATGTGTAAGTCGCAAGAAGTTATCAAATATAATTTCTAGTCTATTAAAAAAGCTAACAAATATTACTCTAAATGTGTGTATATTGAACTATTTCACTCATACAATTTTAATATCGAACATGTTTTTGAAATTAATTTAGATTACTTAATTAATTTTATATATTGTGTAATTATGTAAACGTAAATTATTTAAATAAATAAATGAATTGTTGAATTATTTTGATTTTATAAGCATCTATTTTGGATTATGCCATATAACATTTACGATATATACGTATATCTGTTTAATATCATTATAAGTTTTTTATTTGAATGTATTTTATGTTAAAATTATAAAAAAACAGTATAGTTTCCCGACCAAATATCGACAGGGGTAGGAGCGTGTTGCAGGAATTTGGAAGCCGGGCAAAGGGTATAGGGTCCCAGAGCCCTTGGAGATTCGGGAATCCCATCTCGTCCACAACGAGAAAGCGTCTAGGCATTGGACGAGTTAAAATGTACAGAACGTCCAAGATGGATGGAATACCCGTAAACATGACAAAAGAAGACCCAACGCATTAAACAAAAAGTTCATTCTAATGGCCTTCGATTTCGCACGCACCTACGATGTGCCTGGTAGATGACAATATGCTCAAAGTCAAACTTGTCAGGGCCGGTGTCACGAAACAAAATGACTCCCTAGACAGTTTGTACCGCATACTGAAATAAATTGATTCCCTAATACAAAGTGACTCCCCTAATTTGTTAATAAATGGTGTCAATTTATCTGGTGACGGGTGGTACAAATTGACTCCGTTAGAACGATACTTGGTAGTTTTGTTCATTGATTACATTCATATTTGTGCTGTTATAATCTGTGCCTACTATTATGTATTTAGGGGAGTAAATTTGTATCGATTGAAATAATAAGGGTAGTCACTTTGTAATGGAGTCACTTTATTTCGGTATGCGGTACAAACTGACTCCCAGTAAAAACTGTCCGGGGAGTCACTTTATATTGCAACACCGGCATATGGCTCTGTATGATCCACTGGATTTTCGTATTTCAATCAGACAGATATGCAACAATAGAATATATTGGAAGTGTCTCCAAACCACACATTTTCCAAGCCGGAATCTCGCAAGGGAGTGTAAGCTCACCATACCTATACATTACCTATTAATACGCTAAAATTTAAGCGGTCAATTTAAAAAATTTCAGATCAATATATGTTTTTAGACTATATATTAATATTTAAAGTTTTATTCTAAATAAAATATTGAATAATATATACATTTTATTTTCGAATATAAATAAAAATTTCATTTCTGATTGAATAATAATATCTGTCTATTAAACTACTGAATTATAGATTTGATGTGTAAATGTTTATAACTAAATAATAATATGTTGTCGAAGTAAATGAAAAGGCAATGAAAATGAAGACATTTATTTATAGATGTTTTAATTATATAAAAAAATTATAATGCTTATATATATATAAATACATAATTGTATGATCATCCCTGTATAAGTGTTCAGTATAATGTGTCATCAAATTATACTACAATTGTTCTTTTAAATTGAAAACGTCACGAGAAATCAGGGGGTTAATTATCCGGTGAATAATTATCACGTGAATGTAACGCTGCCTGTGCATGGAATAAGAGGATTGCATGCCTCTCTGACGAAGTTAGGGTAAAAATGTGTATAAAAAATCGTAGTAATTAATGACGTGTTTAATCATCCTTATAAACATAATTCGCTTCCATATTATTACAAAAAATATTACACTTTTATATTTTTAATATTCTTGATTTTTAGCTTTACACGAGATCGAGCCCGACACAAGCGAATCACGTGTGTTTCCTGTAGAAGCATTCGTGAAGCACGCATGTTTTTAGCCCGGATAATGTAATATCACGCGTTATTATTAATAAATTGAAAAAATATCACGCGTGTTTCATGCGTTTTTATCCGTGATACTTTAAAGTTATATGTAGAGTTTTTTAGTTTGTGGCATACCAACGAAACTTGAATTAATGTAAATTGATTGAAAATCGTTTACTTGGTATTATTGGTATATAATTGAATACCGAAAAATGTAATCAATAATGCAGCAGGAAAAATAATATTTCACCATAATATAGCAATATATTTTATATATAATTTGAGAACTTGTTATATGAAACTCAAAATAGGGAAAAGTGCTAGCGTTAAAAATATTATGTGGTTCGCAGTGTGCAGACTTTATTAAAACGTTTACAATATGTTTATAGGGGGTAATAATCATAAATATTATAAATTATTTAAAAAACAGAGTACCATTTTTAAACCAGTATTATAGCGTTTAGTTTAAGACAAAACACGTAATATGTTTATATATTGGAACTAAATACAACCTAAGGACTAATGCCTTAAAAATATCGGTTACTTTAATATAAATCTGATATTTTTATAAGCCTGGTCGATTTTTGATAAAAATAATTGCATAATGTACTATCTACTGCCTATATACTACAGTAGTAATGTAACACAATAAAAAGATTTAATAAATTTACATTTCAAATAAATAAAGGCATTTCGGTTTGATATTTCTACTTGAATAAAAAACAACCATCTTTACAATAACAAATTATTTTAAAAATCACGCCTAGAAAGCTGTAAAAAAATGTTCAGTTATTATGACCATTCGATGTTAGGAGGTTTTAAGCACTCTCTGTTTGATTTTGGATGTTTTTCAGATATTATGACCACAAAAAATCTTACAGAAACTGCTTATAACGTTTTTATCATCTGTCAGAAAAGGTTTCGTTAAGTACGAGTAGGGTAATTAATTTTAATATTGCAACGTATAAATGTTAATTTATATGGGTGTTTTTCTAAAAATAGGACCATTTTTTAGTCAAAATCATTACATGAAAACTATAGTCCTTCTCTAGGCTTTATATATTTTGTCATATAGTTAATTTCAACTTTATTTTAAGCTAATGTGTTGTAAACATATTAGTCTACTATAATCTCAAATTATTTAGTGATAGTCAGTTTGCTTTTCTACAAATTTTAAAAATTATGTCAACTTAATGGCAAAAAATACAAGATTTAATATAATGATCTAACATTTACATTCATTAGTTTAATTATATCAATTATAGGTACATTTTAACAACTGCTAATCTACACATTTATAAAGTTATAAGAGTATACGATATTGTCGAGTTCTAGTCGAGTATAATACGCTAGCAGGTTTATTCGGTTTATCCGCAACTAAAATTGTACTAAATACGTTTTTATAAATTTGAATGTGAACATTAGCAAACACTAGTAATTTGAAAATTAAGTTTTAAAGCCAGAAACAGTAATTAAAAAAAACTCCAATACCTTAAAAACTCCAAATTATAACTTCCTAGATCCAATATTCATAATTTTTCTCTATTTCTAAATTTTTACTTAATTTTCAGGGTATTTCGGGGTGTCCCAGGGTTCACCAGCACCCGAAACTCAAAAATCAATTTTTGTAATTTTTACCCCAAAATCTATATTTTCAACCATAAAGTAGTGATTATACGAAGAGTGTTTACTCTCTTATCGATTTCATTTAGGTACATCGCTTTGTAAATTTTCGTGAATAAAAAATCGTTTTATTTTAGTAAATTTTATATAAATGGGTGGGAAAAAAGTAGTATTAAATATTTTGATTAAATTAATTTTATGAACCAAAATATATATTCATAGAATTTTAAAATGCCTGTAACAATTTATTGCCTGTATATCTCAAAATGTTTTACTACATACACGATTTAATTGCTCTCATATTTTAAAAACAATATTTTTTGCATAAGCTTTCAGGTGGAAAATAGTAGTATTGAACTGTATACAGAATTTAAAAGAGTGAACACTTTTTGTAAAATCATTACTCTATGATTTCAACCTTCATTATAAAACTTAAAAAAACTAACAACTAGCATTTTGCACAATATTTTTTACATTTATCAAAATCACAAAAATTTCACAAAGTGAGCTTGCATTTTCTCACTAACAAGAACTCTGTTGCTTGCAGTTCTTTAAGTCCTTGATAGCTACCTATTATTTCCTCTCCATCAAGATCTTTTATTTCATATGTTATAGGGGAAGTGGAATTCACTTTATAAACAATAAATATTTCATTTGTCCAGTACCCAGTTTCAAAGGAACTATTCCATTTATATATGCGAACGCAAGTACCAATATTAAACTTAGGTTTGGTTGTTAACAGTAGTATCTGTCACTTCAGTTTGAATAGGTATGGCTTTGGTAGCGTTAATTGGAGATATTTTTATGCTAGAGTGGATTCTGTTATTATAAAAATTAATAATTTCTGAAAGCATTTTCAACCACTTTTGATGCCCCTATTCAGTAAATGTTTTGTACATTAATCGTTTAAGCATCCTATTAAAACGCTCAATTTAACAACGGCTTTCTTCTTATTGTAAATAAAGTACATTTCAATATTATTTTCACTTAAATATATGAAACTTTGACGCCCAAGATGAAATGAGGCTAGTTAATTAACTCAAAATTAACGGTAATTTTTTTTAATACAGTTAAAACAATTTGATTTTAAAATATTTCCGTATGTTAAGGCTGGTTGGCAAGATAGTAGGTATATATGCAGGAACACGCACGCTTAGCAAAAATGTAAATCTGTCCTGTACGCAGTCAGGTAGAATAGCACAAATTGTAAAACTGTTTTGGTGTTCACAATTCTTTCTATAAAATGCCTTATGCATAAAAAATAGCTATTTTTTCTAAAACGTAAACGTTTGCAAACGTTTTCAGAATGTTTATGAAACTTATTTTTAAATGTTATACAAACGTTTTTGTGCTGGGGTGTTTATGATAAAATTGAGAACCATTATCAACCCAAAATGTTTTCTTTTTATTATTACAAAAGTTTATTTTACTGTGTTAGTTTGTTTATTTTTAAATGAATTCCCCACGCAAATCTTGTATATAAATCAATCCTACAGTTAAAATATATTTGTACCTGCGTTCATTTTGGCATATGAATTAAATCCGCTGAGTGATTATCATCTTTATTAAATACTTTTAAATTATAAAAAATAATTTCTGTTTTCTGTACTCTTTATGTATTTCATCAGCTAAACCCGCACCGAAGGCGCTATAGCTCCTAAAGGGATCGCCATTCCAAATTTTACTATAATAGATTGTAATATTTTCTTAACTATAAATATGTTTTTACGACAAGGGATAGGCATGATTTTTTTCATTGTTAAAAAATAGAAACACGCGTACACGTAGACTCACACTATATATGATACTTTAATTTAAACAGTATAATATACTGTAGTGTGATTTGAACGAATTGATTTAATATTAAACAAATTTAGATATTATACATATATAGTTGCATATTTTATTACGCTTTGAAAAAAAAATCACAAATAGTTTGTTTTTATCACTATTAATAAGATATCGGTATAGATTTTTTTTAATCTGCAGACTGAAAAAATAATAACCAAGTATAATATACAGAGCTTGGTTTAAAGCGATATATACCTATATATAGGTACATATATATTTAGTTTCGATCCACTGCTTTTTTTATCAATAAGATCTAATAACGTACTTTTTTGGTCTTCAGTAAATATATCGGAATGGACTAAACCAGAGAGATAGAATTATGTTATATCTATATGACTAGAGCGGCAGTTATAGTTAATAGCTGACGTGTTAACAAAATGGACTTGGTGACTAGTATGTTAGCCCTCTAATCATGAGGGCCTCAGATCAGGCCCTCACCCTGTATTAAAAGTGCTTCAGTGCTTTTATTATAACTCGGATTTGTCTGAAACTGCATGACATCTCTATAAATATACTTTAACGTATTTTATATAATTTTCTATGGTTTTGCTGCAGTAAAAAATACGACAAGGAAAAGAATCCCGTTAATTACCGCGGGATGCCCCCCACCAAAATAAAATTGTGATAACAATTATGTACTGTAATTTAATAAAACTGAAGACTATGATCAAATCAAAGACATTTGTGATCAATATGTATAATAAATTGTAACATAACAAAAAACATAAGTTTGTGATAGTGTATGTACGTATATACAATGATCTCAACACGTGAAAATTGTAAATAATAAACTCATATAATTAACACCTAGAAACAAGTCCAGAAAAGTGTTTCAAACTTTAAACACAACCCGTGCAGATGCTTCTATGTGTTGTCCGTACACTGGCTTTTGACATCAGACAAGACAGAACTTTCGTTTTTGGTCGATATAGCGTGGGCAGGCGTGACAGCGACGCCTCCCAGCAGGCTGTGGGATCGTGACAGCTGGAGCAGGAGCAGCTTAGATGTCTTGAGGCCGTAACTGCTTCGCCAAGTCTATCAAAACAAGGCGAAAAGAGCTAAGTCTGTGACTGCAATTCCAAGCGTAGCTTGGATGAAGTGATAGGAACAGAACGAATGCATTGCAAGTAGTTATATCGACGTAGTTACAAAACAATACAAACTACCATCGTCGGATTTTTATTTTTGATGAATATCCCTTGACTATTTGATTTAAAGTATCAAAATTAGAGGGTGATGAAGTCAACAATCAATAGTGTAAAGATTATAATAACGATTTTTCTCAAAATTAATCATGAACCACTAAACAAAACATAGTGGGCCTCTGAGGCCCCCCTTGGTAGTTAACAGAAGTTTTTTGTAGTCGTTATAGGGTATAAAGACAGCGAACATAAGAAGTAATCAGAATTCGATTTTCGAAATTCAGTTTCATATGTTATTTTGTGCAAAATCATATATTTTTGTTTTTCATTAGTATATAACATTATGTTAGTTTTTAAAAGAGCCAACATCATTTTTATCTAGTTTTTCACGGTGATCCTAACAATATAAATTTAGTTCTTCATAAACATATAGTTAGCTGTCTACTCCAAAAATAATCTATTTATAACTTGTTAGATAGGAAAATATATTTTCTTGCCAGCCAAAATATATAGTAAGAAAACAAGGCAATACACAATATATACACTCTATATTACTTCAAGTCAGTGTACTAAATATTTATAGGTAGGTTACAGGTAATTTATTATAGTATAGTGTAGTAAAGACAGGCAACTGGTAATTGAAGCAAAACTTCTAAACAAGGTTTTGCGAGCACCCAAACCTAGGCCCTCATGGTCCCTTATTTCGAGAACAGGTGCTTTATAGTTATACATAGACACAAAGGAACGGTGTACACGGAATACTTTGATATTAAAATTGTAAACATCCTATCACAATTATTTATCAAATTTTGTAATGGAATTTGAACACATTGACTATATAATTTTTTTCCCAGTCAATAATCTTATTTACAATGAACGAAATTTTTATGATCACTATAATCCTCTAGTGGTATTACGAGGAGACAGTTCGTCAACGCTACAGATTAACTAGACAGTGGTACATATGATTATGCCAGCATTAATTAACGATCTAGCACGTGCTACTCAACGGAATCTCTCTCTGACACCCATTCAACAATTGACTACTGCTCTTCATTTTTACGCTACCGGATCCAATCAACGTGTTGTAAGAGATACCGCAGGACTACATCAGTCAACTGTTTCCAAAACGGTTCGTCGTGTATCTGTCATAATTGTGCAGAGATTAAAACAAATTCACATCAACATTCCGACCGAAGCAGAACTCCAACAAATAAGAGAGTTATTATAATCTTGCTGCTCTAACTCAATGTACGTACTTCTATGTCATAGTAATCGATTTTATCTTTATTATATATGTATTATAAACAAGTTTTGAATAAATTTTAAGTAAAGTACATGTATTTTTATTCATTATATAATTCAGCGTCTGTATACATATATGTATAAATATTTTTTATTAAAATCTGGATAGATTACATGTATAATGTCCATCGTTAAAGCTTTTTATCATACTTTTAGAAATTTATAGTACATATATGGTTTGTGCACATCCGCAATTATACTACTTGATCGATCGTGTTTTTTCAACGTATTCCTTTGAAGTACGTTAAATTGAAGTAATTTAAATTATAACAGTAATTTTATTAATTATGTAGGCCTACATAAAATACTTAGCATATATATAGGTTGAATGAAACACAAGTATTGTAACAATATTAAAGTGTTAATTATAAACTAAATAATATATAAATGATACCAGTATTTTAAGACAATTAGAATGAACTATAGTGATGTATAGCGTTATTATAATGTTTTTTGTTGTGCGCAGTCAAAGCTGTGCGTAGAAGCTGAATATTTTATTATCACATTTTCAATTGGGTAATATTGCGGCTGGTATCGGTTTTGTTATTGGTTAATTTTCAGTCACGTAATAACATACAATAACCTTCCCTGAAATCGTTGGAAACAACCTAGGTTGTGAACGACCAGGTTTTGATCATACCAATTTAATTACGACCACAAGTTAGGTCTCTTATAACCTAGATTTTTCAGCACGCGAGAAAAAACGACTCGACCAGACACTAGCTTTGATCATACCACTCTATAAGTCTTAATCGTAATTCATTAAAATTCTGGCTACTCTTGCGTTTTAAAACAGTATAATAAATTTCTATCTTTAATCACTATTACATATACCTATATATGTATGTATGTTCATTTATGTATGTCTTGTATACATATGTACATTGAATGGTGTCACAAATTTTGTTTGCCTGATGATGCTGTATGTTGCAGGGAAACATGTTACTATCAAAAATGTTGATTTGACTGACTTAATTTGGGTTTTGCAGATCAATGAAATCCAATGTAGTTATTTAGAAATTAGCTTACATTAACAATTAAAGTTATATTCATTGAGGTGTGAATACAGGCAAATTCTGGAATTGTCTTTCCAGAATAATGAATTATAAAACAATTATTTAAATTAATTATCCCCAGACCATCAAAATTTCTTTACAGAACGGTTGATAAGGATATGTATATATTTTAAGCAATATTATATTATTAACCAAATTACACAGAATTAATAGTTTACATCATCCTCTTTCTAACTATGAAAAAATTAAATTAAAAAAGTGAGATACGTTAAAAACAGTCAATTCTAAGTAATTTTACTAGTGATATTATTATACATATTATAAACAGATATATTATGTAATATATTATATAAACAAATACTAACTATATGAACTAAGACAATAATTACACTGGTAGGGGAAATGAGGGTAATGAGAAACTAATTAATTATCGTAGCCAAGGATTGACGCGATTGGTCCGCATGACAAATTGAATTTTGCGAGACATCTCAGAGTCGTAGATCCTTTTGGTGCGTTCGAACATAACTCGACGTCGCCAAATCTTGGGCTTCTCATAGAACTCCTGGCTTTGATAGGTTTTTATCATTCCGTCCGTAGTTAGCATTCTATGACAAAAAAAAGAATTAAATTAATTAACTATTAACCATATATTACAATAATTTCACCAGGATAATATAAATTTGAATGATACATAAAAATATAGATCTAAATGATGTTAACCCTTCGTCCGTGGAGGGGTTACTATTTATTATAATACTTTTAACCATTTTCTATACCGGGTTGGTACAGGAAATCTGTGAGGTACTTTAAGGACCTTGCGGAGTTTTTAAAGACCTAGCAAATTTCATAATATGGCTTATTTAACTCATATAAAACATAGTTTAGTATCAATGGACTATTAGATTTTTTTTATATAAAAGATGATATGCTTACTACTAGTTGTTTAATGTGAATAAAAATACACTTATAATAATAATATAGACTTGTCGGAATAAAATAGATATAAATTCAAAGGAACTGTACACAAAGCAAGTTTATAAAGACTATAAAGATCATTTTGAATACATGAGTGATTAAACCAATACATTTAACTTGGCCGTGCAGTGCTCGATATTAACACCTGACTGGCATACCCCAGCATGTACGGTGTCCCGACGGACCACTACATATCTGAAACTGGTGGCCTGCCCAGGCATCCATGAAATATATAGATCATAATCCTTAAGTTAAATCATTGATACAGTTTGAGACAAATTAATTACAATGGTGCATCATATAACATATTAAAATAATATATTTGTAGGTTGCATTAGTTCTAAAATGGATATTCAATGTAGTTTTGGTTGGTTAAAGAGTTATTATTTCACTGAATCAATAGTAGAAACAGGGTCATTGATATTTTTCATGCTTAACTTATATTATAATATATTTAATTATGAAATGTCATATCATTGAATTATACATTAAAGTTAGTTAATTAATTTCAATTTCATTATAATATATTTAAAATTTTAATGCTACTTCGTTTATTCAATTAAAGTCTGAAATCAGAAATTGGAGACTTGGAAAAGTTATTGATCAGCACTGCCTTGATTTTGTCTCTGCCTGTTCTGCTTGACGCAGTACAGCTTCAATGCCTCTCTTAAGGCTTTCATTTGCACAATAGACTTCTTGGGGTTCTTAGCCTTTAAAGCCAAATCACACAGCTCATCTATCTATGTCTGAAGGGCCTTAACCTTGAATGCTAGTCTTCGCATTTTGGTTTTCAGTTTAGAAACCTCATTTGAGATATCTTCTTCTAGTTTGCCTGGTCTTCCTTCTTCTTTTCCTCCAGTTATTCAGTGTACCTCCTTTGCACAGATGATGCAGCCACCGGTATACCAGGAGTAATCTCAACAATTAATGTCCTACATTTTTATTTTTAAGAACTTGTAGTCGATTTTAAGGACCTTTTTGAGGACCAAGTCAATTTAAGTACCTTTAAGGACCTGTACCAACCCTGCCTATAGTATGTTAATAGTAATAGTTGTAATTTTATTTAATATTACCTCCCTCCAAGGAAGAAGGTTTAATATTTGTTTATTTTTATTAAATATGCACATAATGCATACAGATAATAATTAATTTACATAAATAATTAATTTTAAAAATGTAACTTCATTTCACAGTTAAATTTTAAAAATATTATAAATGTAATATGAAATTTTAGTGTAGTAATTTTAAGGCTTTCTATTAAATACATGTATTTACTTTAATAGATAAAATGTCGAAGTTACTGAATAATAGAAATTTCAGGAACTGTTTTACTGCTAAAACAGTCTGTTTTATAATACATACAGCCGTGGCCAATAGTATCCGGACAAGGTGAAATTTTTTCTTTTTTACTAATTTCTGAGGAAAACCCGTTTGTTTATGGCTTTAGTCTGATTAGTTAAACAAAATTATACATAAAAATACCATTTATCCACAAAAAGTCATGTTATTTAAAAAAATAAAAATATGAAAAAATATGAAAAAAAGGCAAAAAATGACAAATGTTGCAGTTTTTTTGTATTTAGTAGGGTAACCTTGAGCACAAATGATCGCTGCCATACGTTGAGACATGCTGAGACAGAGTCGTTGAATCGCCTGTTGGTCTATTACTCGATACCAAGCATGAATAATGGCAGAGATGAGCTCGTTCCTTGTTGTCGGCGCTCTCTGGCGAATTACAGTGCCAATACTCGACCAGATATTTTTGATGGGGTTGGCATCGGGACTCTGTCCTGGCCAGTCTTCAATTTGTGTTATAGCATTGTCCATAAACCACCTCTGGACCACACCTGACCGATGACAGGGCGCGTTGTCATCTTGAAAGATCGAATCACCATTTGGATAGAGATCCCGACGGCTCCAGGCCAATTCTGTGTTGAGAATGTCCAGGTAGAATGCACTGTTCATCCGCGCTTTGGGTTCGAGGATGCGAAATCTACCAAGCCCATTGAAGGAGAAGCAACCCCAAATCATCACAGATATGGGGTGCTTTACTGTTGGCAGAAGACATGAAGGATTATAGCGTTCACCAATCCGACGCCTGCAGGTAATTGAACATCTATTGCCAAAAATGTCAAAGTTTGATTCGTCGGAGAATATCACTCGTTGCCAGTATTCTCGTGGTTTACCAATGT
>JAYRBW010093715.1:0-20843 GCA_036023295.1 Invenusta paracnida
CTTGGAAGAAATGGGTGGCCAACACTACAACATCACTATCTACTGTCCTGAGGTACGCTTTTGTATGACCCTGATCAGCAGCATGGCGCAAGTGGAGCATCATCCGTGTGTCCGCTTCCTCTTGTTGACATGGAGACAAATCTGATAAGTCTGTAGGCTTATTGCTGAGCACGATATCATCCTTTGTTGTCAACAGATGGTACTGCGAATTGACGGTGATCCTTTGCAATTCCAGACTGATAAACTGGAAAAACTCATCTTTGTTTTGACTATCCTTGAGGAACAACTGCCATTGAGCTCCCTTGGGTATAGGTATCTTGTCTGAAACCCGTGTTCTGCGTGATACAGTTCCACCCCGTTTGATCCGAGTTTGGGACTTAAGACTTGTCTCTTTATATGTGTCCCAGATTGCATCTACTCTTGTTGTTCCATCCATCATATGGCTCTCTAAGTACGGCAGCAATTGCATTTCTGTATACTCCCCAAACACGCTGGCCCGCTGGGGCTTGATGATGTGGACTACTGCAGCCATGTCAAGAACAACTACAGAAGCCTCTCTAGCTGCTGGAGTTCGTCCCAGACCAGGCATTCCTGGAAGACAACTTAAGATATCAGACTTTGTTCCCGACCGAAGCTTTCCTCGATCCGACAGTGATGGAGGTTCGCGCTGATTTTCGTATTTGAAAAAATCATCTGCATCTGCATGGGGACGTGCTTGTAGTGACATAAACATTCTAGTGATGAGGGCTGTGTTTGTTTTCAAAGACGCCAACTTGTCGCTGCCTTTCTTCAGATCTGTAGGTGGTTTGTTAGTAAAGGTGAACAGGTTGGATCTTTTGATGACATCAGACAAAGGCTTGGTGGCCTTTTCTATTCTGCTCACCACAAACTCAGTGAACTTGGATTTGCCGATGTTTGCTGCTTCCTTGAGGCTTTGGGCAATCTCAGGGTCCATGATTTCTCCCGTATCTAAAGTAATAAGTTCCGGGCCTGTCTCCCTGAATGGATTGACAACTTTACCTTCATTGGTCAGGTTGCACATAGCTTTCAGGTGCTTGAGGAACTTATTCTGCTCAGCAACTGATGATTCTGGATGTTCAAGACAACCCTTTGTGTTTGACTCAGGATTGAAAACACCCTCAAACTCACTAATGACCCTCAGCACCTCTGGTTTGGAGAGCTCGATGACTTCTTTCTCCTCTTGCTGACCGTAAAGGCCCTTTGCTCCACTGTCCTCCTTCAGAAACTTTATACTGTGCTCATGGCTCTGATCAAGCGCCATCATGGAGAACTTCTTGTCGCCTCGTTGCACAACGAACTTCCCTTACATGAAAGCCTCATGGACAGTCGGATGGATCTGAGGAAGACGTGCCATATCTTTCAAAAGGACTGGCGTCCATCGTGTATAGTTTGTTTGACCAAAGGCGAAAAACCATGGACAAATTTGCTCAATAGATTTGAGTGTTAATGGCCAGTCACCTGTTCGCTGACCCCGCACGAAGCGGCACTGGATAAGCATGAAGTCTCGCACTGTTGTCCAGTAGCAGATTGTTGGAGCATTTCTGATGATTTGCTTTTCCCACATTTCGATTGGTTCATGAGGTCCGTAGCCATCATGACAGTACTCGTCATATTGTGACTTTTCTGTGACCTTGAAATTCAAAAAATGGAAATAACTCAAAAACTACAAGTCCTAGAGAGTTCTAACCACCACCAATCGAAAGTAAATTAAATTTTAGACCACTTAAAAAAATAAGCAGGGAAGGTCCACTGGGAGCAATTTAAAAAAAAACTTAGAAAAATTTCCCCCATCTAAATACATATAAAATGGCACGTGCTAAACTTATTTCGGATATAGCTCTTTAAATACTCGACGGATTTAAATTAAACCATTTTTAAATTATCTGGCTAATTTTTTAGAACAGTTTAAAAAAAGAATATTAAAATTCGTTAAGTTTTACAAATAAAATTTAAGAAAAACTGATAAAAACGTTAAAGATCTTACCAGGTTATAGCGTGTAAGAAATGATTTGAAATTGCCGCCAAATAAAAATGTCAACAATTTTTTAATGTTTTAAACAATAAAATGTTTATATCTGGTTCTATACACACTAGAGGGCTGATACTTGGTATATAGATACTTTAGGACCTCGCGGACCTAAAAATGACTTCAAAAACGTATTCCTCACCCCCTAAAATATAGGAAAACTTGGATTTTGTGCATAACGGCCACCAGGGGTCTACCCTAATTTGTGTGCGGTGGTTTTTGAAAATGTCATATCCATACATAACACCATGCAAAGTTTTAAAAAGTTGTCACAAAGTGCACGATTTTTTTTGCAAAAACTGATGTATTCTCTCCCCCCCCGCAATAATGATTTAAAATTAGGCTAGCTTAACATTTATTTAATTTTTTCCATATCATACTTGTAGGTTTCCATTATTTATATAATGTATTTTAATACTAATTATTTCATTAATATTTTAGTTATTAAGTATTTTGTCTTCTAGTTATTGTTATTGTTATAACCATTTTAAAGATTTTGCTATTTACAAAGAACTTATGTTCTTACTATAACTATTTTTTACTTTTCATAGTAATGTTTGTTTCTATTGTCAAACATGATACATACAAACAGTTGCAGAAAAAATCATTAACTGAAACAATATAGTTTTGTGTAATATTAAAATATTTATTTACTGAAACTAAGCATTAAATTTATGTACACAACTTAGGAGACATGGAAATAGTGAATACTTTACTGAACCCAACAAGTCAATAGTGAATCAAGCCAGAGAACAAAAGGACAAGATAAGAGTGTTGCTTGCACTGGCCTGGGGTTGACTGGAACCGCGTGAAGTGACATCAATTCAATTAAGGAGCCATGGAAGACTCCGACACCAATACTTTAGTCTCAAGCCAAGATGTTGCAGGCAAGTGTCAACAGAATTTGCAGGAGCTGCAGCTGCCCAGAAGATTCAGGCCCGAACCCAGCAATCAGCTAGAAAGAAGGACTCCTATGCTTGAGGGACTCAGCGGTGGGCTTGGTTGCAGTCTGGAGATGACCTCTCCGCAGGATGAACAGGTTGATGATTTGGTCATCTCTGTTTTCGTTATTGCCTTTGATGTCAAGTCAGGTGAGTATAGAAGTGGAAAACATATATTCCAATAGTGAGAGTTGTAAGCTAATTTATTGTGCATTTTTTTGACAAAAGCACCAATTTTATCAGAGAGGTAGACCAATATATTACAAAGAAATATAGATGTGGAGGCATCTCCCAACTGCCCCTTGCGACCATTTTATATTTTCTCCATGTTATGTTATACAGAAAATACAGGATATATAGGAAATTACAAAATCTTTAATAACTTTTTTATAATACATTTAAATGATATACAACATATTACCGATCAATAAAAAAGTTAAAAAAATAAACTATCAAAATACATCAATCTTTTTTGGAAAAGTTTCAATATAACGACATAGACATGTTTGTGAATTTTGAACACATAAATAATATTTGCTTTTTAAAATATTTTCAAAAAACAATATTTTTTGATGTGTTCAAAATTCATAAAAATGTCTATGGCGTCATATATGAAATTAAAAAATTAAAATATTGATGTATTTTGATAGTTTATATATACTTTTCTATTGATTCGCAATATATTTTATATCATTTATTATTAAATATTATCATTTATTTTTTTAATATTATAAAAAGTTATTAAATATTTTGTAATTATCTATAAATATCCTGTATTTTTCGTATATTATAATAGGGAATAAATGGCCGCCAGGTGGCAGTTAGGAGATGCTTCCAAAACCAAATTTGCTCGTAACATATTGGTCTACCTATGTGCCAAAATTGGTGCTTTTATAAAAAATACACAATAGGTTTGAATATCCTTGGTAAACTGCTCTGCTACAAGTGAATAGTCCTTTTAAAAGATGTATATACAAAATATTTTTTAAATTAGTTTTAGAGGTCAAAGTGATATTGAAGAGTCTAATAGAAACAATTGTTCAGTTAGCTGTTGATTAATCACTTGTAATATTGTATCCATATTGCATTATATGACTTTTAAAATCGACTTTTTTTAGATTACACTATTTGTATAACATTATCAATATGTTTTAGTTTCTATTGAATCATTTTGTATATATTTTAATATATTTTTACTTAAAAATTCGATATAGCTTTTTATTCGGAGAAAAATGCAAACTTAGACTACATCATTTTATGTCTTCTAATTTTGAACGAATTATTCAAGTTAATATTATTTTTGACTATTAAAGTTTTTTGGATGACAATTTATTTCATGCAATTATGATGACCAATTTATACTAATAACATTTACTTTATTTCTACTTGGTCATTGTCAATTTCATTTTTTTACATTTTTATTCTTCTGTCATGTGATACAAGATGAATCATAGTTTTTGTCAATAATAGACTAATATGCCAAATTATGTCTTTATGTATGTCATTATTAAAAAAAAGGTTTTAGGATGATTATGGCTGTTTTTAGGTTCATTTTTGTAGACGTTGTTAATATATTTTGTTAATTATTAACCGTATTTTAAAACAATTTATAAAACATATTTATTAATATAGTCTCCAATTATTTCAGAATTGGAGGAAAAAAAAACATTTGATATTGAGCTATTTTTTTAATTTATGAAGTAAGCCAAGAACAAATTAAATGCTGATCGTATTTATGAATGTATAATTATTATAATGAACTAAAAGAATAATTTATTATAAATATTGAATATTATTTTAACTATAGACTGTTTAAAATTGTAAATGCTCAACATATATATACATCTGCTTTATGTCAAAACGTTATTGTATAAATCTTTTTGCTATGACTTTATTTTTATTATTGATCCGATTCACTTGTATATAGTCTAACGTTGTGAATGGTCTAATAGTTCGAACATTAACGAAATACATCGATTCTTTATTACCTACTTTCTAAGCGTAATTATATGAGGTTACTTATTTTGATACAATGTAATATGATCTAATGAAACAGGAAGAAAACATATTTGATCTGTATGAGATGTCTAAACTAGTAATTAATCATGAAATATATACGTATTTGTTACACATACATAGTTTATAAATAGAGTTTCATTAGCAGGTCTAAATTTTTATATGCAGTTTTATATTGCAACACTAATATCTTTGTTAACCTTTTCACCAACATTTATGTTATTTTCCACTGAAGTTTATAAATAAAGTACAGTATAATAGTATGCTTTAGTTTATCGATAAGTTTCATATATTATATCTTCTAGATTTTCTCATTACACACTTCATATAATATTGTGTCATATATGTGTGCGCATCATGTTGTATATTTAAATTAGTTTATATCATTTGGGATTTTATTTCTTGTTGAATAAAAAAGGAGAAATTTATGTAAATTATTACTTATTGTGACTATTCTGTGAGCTTATTTCATCTTTCCTTTATATATTTCATATATTAGTCGAATTTATTTAATTTGTAAATTTAAATTTATTGTTAATATTACGATTTTTTAAATAGTTTAACTATTTTCCATAGCTATGACACATATTGAATTCTCTTATATAGCTGTTTATATGTGTGCTTAAAGCCAAGCTGCTATTTAGAACTAAGTGTATATATACATCCTTTTATGCATTACTTCTTCATGAAGAACGTTTCCCCTTGTACTAATTTAGTTAGGATGTATAGACTTTGACCATTGGATTTTTTCGCACTTTGTCTAAGGCCGGTTAGATGTCACGTGCTTTACGAAACACCAACATTGTGCAGTACAAAATAGTAAATGGGGTTTATATTATATGCACTGAACGTTTGTCGTTTATATAAATGGTATTTAAGGTCACAATATTCAGTGAGAGCTTCGGATTTTATCTAAATATTTAAATAATAAGTAAATAACAAATGTATTTCTTTTATATTTAAAATATGTTGTAACTTTTGATTGTTATGTCTAAATATTTTCACCTACACATTTGTGTACAACTGTACAACATTTTTTTTTAACTTTTCAGGTAATATCGTTGAATGGAGCAGACCAGAAATCTTAGATCTGAGTGGAGTGGAGTTCAAAGCTCTTGTTAGTGGAGCTCATCTTGTGCAGTCGGATTTTGTGTAAGTTACAGTTTTCCTCCTACTTTTATATTATGTGGGTACATTCTTGACAGGATCGGCTATACTTTATATTGTTTGCCGTACAATGTACGGCTGTGATAAAAGGATGTCGCAATTGTGTTAATTAATTCCAGAAAATGTTTAAGGTAAATTTTTTGAAAAAGTTATATTTGTTTGTTTAATAATTTTATTTTTGTTTTAATCCCTTTATTTGAAAATGTTGTGTTCGAAATTTTATATAGCACATTTTGAGACGATATGTCCACCTTCTAAAATCTATTCTCATATTTTTCTGTGTTCTCTCATGTTACTTCCAATATTATTTATTAGTGTTTTATAATATACTGGTATTATTATTGTATTAACGTAACATTTCTTATATTTGTAGCGAATTAAAATAATGTATGAAATTGTTTATTTTTGATAATTTATTTTTATTTTGTTGCTTTTTCTTTGTAAAATAACATTTTTGACGCCTTTTTTTATATTCGATAGCAATAACCATATACTTGAATCAAGCATAATTTGTTTATGTTTAATTTTATATACTTAACTTATTTCTTAAGGTTAAGGATATAATTAAGATGAATCAATATAATGGCGGTAAAATGGATATGAAATATTAATATTTACCGGTGTCAGCAAACAGATTCTTTCCTAATTGATACTATATAAGAACAATATTAATATAGCTAAATTATATTGTTTATTAGTCTTTATTATATTTTTAATAATATTTTTATTATAGCCATGCTGAATATTTGTTGTTGCCAAATTGTTCATCACATTTAAACAAAAAATAAATTCTTGCTATAAGTACACGCATTCGAAGTTTACTATAAAGAATATGTTTGTAATATATACACCAACTCATTGTGCAATATTTTCTTGTTCCGTCATGGAAATCCGTTATTTTATTCACGTATCTGTAAACTATTCGCTTTGTGTTTTTTATAAATCTTGATGTTACCTGGTTTTATAGCGATTCCTAATTAAATAGTGTATATTGAATTTAACGCATTGTTGCTGTATTCAAATTCGATTTATAGCCATAACATATGAATTTAAGGCAAGCAAGCGCGGTGTTATGGCATTCAAACGAGGCGTTGCAACATTCAAATATGCCGTGTTTGAATGCCACGTACACACTGACCCATAGATATTTTACTATACATCAACATCTAGATTGAAAATCTATACATTTGCCATACACGCGTGGCTGCATCTTTTAACTTAAGGCCTATGCACACTGAACGCGGTGCGGCGCGTCGAAAATGCAATCTACACCGAACGCGTCACAGTGCAGAAAAATCGATACAGTGCAGAAAATCAACATATAAACAGAAAAGAAGGAGGACAGTATACTGAGTCAGTTAGCCATCGTCAATATTGATTTTTGACATGCGTAAAGTTGAGAATTTTTGAGAACAAAGTTCTGGTTTAAACTCGTAGTAACTTATAACGCATATAACTGTATGTATCTGTATGACAAACACTGTTGTACTGCCATAATGTCGTGCTTAATTGCTTTAAATTCATACTGAATTTCTTGAAAACATATTTGATTATACAGTATCACTATATCTGATCGGTAAAGCTTATACTAGTTTAATTAGCTTCAAAAATAAAACAAATATGGCAGTGAAGGATTTTTAAATAAGTTTTTCAGATTTAGTTCAATGAAGTTTTTTTATCGCGAATTCCATAATTCCTTGGACACCGTTTGACTCACCTTTATTACTTACATTAGTAATCTTTATAACTGCTCTTCTTCGTGCCTATAATTATCCATGTGACGTCATGCTCCCGCACTGTAACTATGGTGATATTGCGCATGTAGGTACTTCCGTCATCTAAGCTACTTCGGCCTGGCCTGCTACGGTCATCGTAAGTTGGATGAGGATGAGGGGGAACGGGGAGTGCGAATCAAGTCGGTTGGGATCCTAGCTCATTCTTACACCTGCCTACATCGTCACATGTCCTTCCTCTTCAGACAAAACAAGTGAGTATATTAACCTGCAAAACTATGGGGAGGGGCTGAGTTTTAACTCATCTGCATTATTGCTGGGATTTTTAATGAACAAATGGAAAATTTAACCTCTCGATACTTTCCTTAACAAAAGTGTTATTGCTGTATTTATTATTATTCACTATATATTCACTACCCAAGGGGGCTGTCATTCAAACATGCCTTAACATGCATTTATTTGTAAATAAATATATCTATCGCAATCAATGAAAGGCTTATTTTGGTGCGATATATATTGGAAATACTTTATTATCTAAATAATATACTAAAACGTACTGAATGTACTGAATGTACATTGAATTTTCAGTTTTCACTGTTATATGTCAACTTTTGATTAATAAAACAGAAAACATTTGGTTCCAAAATATAAGATTATCCATTTCTACGACGTTTTGCTTTTATCAGCTAGAAGACATTGTCAAATATAATAATATAACTGTATACAATGTTGTAAGTAATTAACATATATTATTCGGATAAAATAGTGTGATTGATTACAAATATATTAGTTATATGTAATGATAAAGTTATATTTTGGAATAAAATGTCTTTCTATCTAATGTTAAATACTATAATTGTATCAAAACTCGACGTGTTTAGCACAATTTGAGCTAAGGGGTCTAAATTTCAAATAATGGAAAATTCCTATTTCTATATGTGTATAACAATAATCAACATCAATAATTGTATTCCTCACAATATATCTCTATTTTATATTGGTAGGTTGTCTCTTTCCTTTTTCCATAAGTTGGTAGTTATTGTTTTTTAGCCAACTCCGAGCCCCATACTTTTAATTATGATGACATTTATATTTCATGCAACGAAAAACATCCTATGAGACTTAAATCAATTTTATCACGATGCTTCGACTCACATAAATCTGATTCTGGAACTGTATACAACTCCCGATCACGACCCTTACTGCTTTTTATCAACCAAGCTTGCTTACCTATCGTATAAGTTAAATATGCATGCTGCCTAATTTAATATAACTGTGCTACTTAACTCGAAGGAGGTTAAAGTGAAGACTACATTATGTTGACTTTATATAGTACTTAAAGAGAAATTAAATTAAAAATTTAGTAAATAATTGTGCTAAAATAATGCAGCAAAATTAATGTTAATTGAATTATTTATTAGGTAAGTCTTATTTCTTCTTCAATAACATTTTAAAAGTATCTTTGTCTCTTTTTTCAGTATAATATTTTCTTGAATTGTGAGATAATTATGAAATTAGTAGGGAAACTGCACTTGTAACATATTACTGTTTTTTCGTAATTCAAAGCTTTAATTTAAATTATTTAAATATTTGTTACACAATTATTTTTTGTATCAATTATAGCTTCTTCCATTAAAATATTTTAGAATCTATTTTTCTTCCTTAACTTCTCTAATTGAGTAGCGACTAAACCTAAATTCGTCTGATAAACTTAAATGAGTCATAAAATTCAGTAAATAAAATAGTTATTTTTACGTTGGTTTTTTAATGCATAAATATCAATTTATTTATTTGACTTTTTACTTTTCTTTGAATGAAAAATAATAGTACTTCGTAATTTATCTATAATTGCATATCTATTTTTATTTCATTTCCATTAAACTTTCGTTGTATTTGCGGATTTTCTAACACACTCCAAAGCTTAAGCCGCCATCCAAATAAAAAATCAGTTCCGAATTGCTTAACAGTATTTAAAAACATATTTTTTTAAATATTAATTGTACTAAAAAATTTACAGCCACACTATAGTTACGAATGTTAGTATATAGAATATTCAATTGAACTATATTATCGCAAAATTCTTTATTTTTGTGACCTTGAGGAAACTGCTCCATCATCCCGGTGATTATGTCCAATTGGAGGCCTTCTACGAAGACAATGAATCCATGATGCAAATGTCCACCAGCCAGTCGTCTATGTCGTCCTCAACCTCCTCTCTTCTGCCGCATCTCAAGGTGTGTGTCTTTACCACATTACCCACGCGTTTACATCTTACTATCGTTATCATCTCTACAATCCCATTTTGTGTTTTTAATTCAAAGTAATTTAGATGCTGTTAATTTTCGTTATTTACAAAATTTGAGCTTTATTTTAACCTTGACAAATTATAGTAAGAAAAGCATTTAAGCCTACTTTCTGGCGGTACTTTTATAACTCTTTTTTTTCTAGTAGGGTTAATTAATTTAAACTCTTTCCTGTATATTTTGTCTATAGAAAAATACTATTTTGGATTTAATTTTTGATTGCTCTTTATAGTTTTTTAAACTATTTTTTCAAGTAAAAAACTATCCCAAAGTTCAAAACCACTCGTAATACTTTACACCTCGACAGACAACTATTACAAATTAGTATTTTTTTTAAATGTTATAAAGTGTTTTACAATGTTTTTTAAGGGTAATGTTAAAAAAAAATATATATATATATATATATAGGTATTGCTATACCTAATGTCTGTTAAAGTTATAATTCGTGGATGTCACACTCGCGAGATATGTTTCTCTACACCTACAAATTAAGTAACTATCCATTTCTTCTATATCGCTTGCAGATAACACACCCAGCCGGCTGTTTCGAGCAGTTTATAAACTTCTTCGGGGAGCGTATTTTTACTCTTTGGCGGTATGCTCTTCTTCAGAAACGCATTCTCTTCTACTCTCCTCCTCCAATTGGTGTCGTCTGTTACAGAGGTGCGTTCGTTACACTGTGTTAGGTATAACAGTGCGTTCGAAGCTCACATTTATTTGAAAGAATTTTCATATTTTTTTACAACATTTTTTGTGACTTTTAAAGAAATGCAACATAATTCAGAGAATTTTCAGTTTCGAGATCGTAGAATACCAAGTCCTTTATACTGCCCATTTTCTTATCAGTTAACACACACTTGATTTTTTATTATTGATAAGTTAATTGTGTATTACATTGAATTAAATGGAATTTACTTATTGTCAGCTAGACACGCTGTATTATTTTTTCTCTAGAAATTTATGAATAAATCGTTATCTAAACTACAAGCACTACTATTATTGTTTCCTCAAATTTATAATCGAACACATTTAAAAAAGTAATTTCATTGCTTTCAATTTTATTGCTGTTTTAGCGATATTTCCCCAGTTTTCTAATAATTGATTCATAGTGAGTTTTGCGTTAAAGATTTATAAAATGAATATGAATTTAAGTGACTTTTTGTACTTTTATTTTTTAATTAAAAATAAATTTCTTATTTAGTGTATAGTTTTTATTTTCATATATTATTATGAATTAATTTCTTTCAAATTTGATCGATATAATATCATTAAAGTCTTGTTATTTTAACGACAATGTTTATTTACATAATTCTTGTATTAATATAAATTTTGACAATTTATGGGAAACATTTTATTGTTTAAAAAGCTGTTTTCACTAAGCTTTTTTTTATAATGTCTAGCGTTATTCAAACATTATAATATGGGTTCTAGCATTTGAAATGAAATGTCTGATTTAATTAATCTCACTTTTTTTTGTGCTACGATAATATCATATACATGAATTATTAGTCGTTTGAGCTCCTGAAACGATAGGTAATGTAATTAAGATGGAACGTTTCAATATAGATTTTATTGATTGATTCTGGTAGATGTCTGGTAGAGTAAATTTATTAAATTCACAAAAAAGCGTTTCTCCCTCCTGCAGCAGTCATCTGGCTAAAGCTGTATTTAATTATCTGTTGTATTAGTGTTTCACTTCATCGAAGGAAGAAAATATTATTAATTATTAGATGAGGATGGATAGTCGATAAGCTGGGAACTTGTGGTCTGCGCAATCGATCTTTCGGCCTGATATTTTAGAATTTACTACCTACTATATAGTGTAGTTATTCGGTAACTTCAATCTGCTTAGATGATTGTTTAAAGGCCAGCGAATACAAACTGCGTTATACACGTAGACCTTAAAATATTAATAGATTCGGCTTATTGGTTTTGTTATGTGTGTGGTAAAATTGGTGGTGGAAGAGGGTATCTAAAGAGCATGAAAGTCATTCTTTCTGTTTATTTATAACTTTGTCACGCGTGCGAATTCAGTGGGTCTTATTGACTAGCAAGAGATGATAGCAGTGAGCCGTTCAGAGTGGAATTGAGGGGAATAGGTTATTTGAGAGAAGAAAACCTTACCAGGATCATTCTCACATGCCAGTGAAACGTTTTCTGACTTAATCTGTCTGTATGCCTTCGTATCACGACATTCAATATCAATTCTCTGCGATTTAGAGGGAGGAGGTAGGTAGAATTTTGGCATGACTTTCTAATTCTCTTGCATATAATATTTGTTGCGTTATACATATACAACGTGCCAAAAAGATTATTAAATTAAAATTCGTACATCTTATGCGATTGACTGCTATATACTCTAATTGAAATTAAATATAATCGAGTGAACGGAATTGTGCTAATCACCACTCAATAGGAACTAATATTTTATAATATGCTTGTTAACACCTAAGTAGCATTTGGGAGCGTAATTTATAAATATTTAAATAAAACCGTCACTTTTTTTCATGTAAATTCACTAATGTATTTAATTACAGTAAGGGAATGAATTATTGCGAATGCTTTCAAGAATGGCTACCCATTAGATTGTCACGGCCAATCTTGACAGTAAAAGCCTTTTTTGATGAGTTACATTGTCCTCCAAGCATCTTTATAGATTTCAAAAGGTAAGAACCTTCCAAACAAGAGCCTTGAAAGGTCAAAAAGACAACTAGAAGCGACAGACTTCTCTGTAGATTGACAGTCCGTAACCATATCTTCAGTAGTCCCCAACTACGTTAACGTTGGCACGAAGCGGTTTCCATTCGAACGATCTACAGGCGCCTGAAAAATGTTGGCATTATGAGGCGCCGACGATCGCGGGTTTCCTATTTGAGTGCAACAAATATCACAAGATATCGGTGGTATATGTCGTGGGTACATTGACGTGAGGTATGGATCGTGTCGTCTTTATGTTCAAGTCTTGGTTCAGACGTTATGACAATGATGGCAGAATTCGAGTATGCCATCAACTCTAAATCAATACTCACAAATTGAGACTAAAGGTTTCTTCTCATTCCAAGAAAAAGTGGGGACGCGAAATTAACTCTTTTTAGTTATACCACGAGTTATTATTAAATAATATTTAACTAATGTTCTCCTTCTATTTGCACGTAGTACATAGAACTGTTTTATTTGATTTTTTACCTTTTTACATCTAATTCTATATTTCTACATAATAAATCACATTAGATAATGTTATTCAAACAATTTGTATATTTTGTTTCGATTCTTACGATGATGTATTATAGATTTTATTCAACAACCTATTTTGAATTCGCAATACTTTCTTTCTCACATGAATTTAAATATGAAAAACATATTTTTAAGCCTTTTACAAGTCAGTCCAGCCTATAAATGCTATGTCATACGTATAGGACAGTTATATGACAGGATTATTTATTTACATACATTTATTGTTTTTACTGCATTTTCTTATTCATACTTACTTTTACTTATATGTGACATATAGTATAATTATTAACTTTTTAAAATATGTATGTCTTCGTTTTCTTAAGAATTATTTATGTAAATAATTGTAAATTATAAACTACACATTTTAAGCATCTATTAAGAAAAACGTTGCTTTTTAATATTTCAGGTAATTTTAATAAATTCAAACAAACAAGTGAAATAACAAATAGCTCGATGCATTACAAATGTACGCATTTGTAGAAATAAAACATTTTAGGGTTTTAGAATAAGGTTCTGTCTTGTAACAAAAGTTGTACCACTTTATCTTACAAATTTGAGTAGATTATACAGCATTACAATTACTTGTTATTGTTACTTATCACTGATGTATACTTAAGTTTATACTTATTCCATTTTACATAGACCCGTATTTCGATTTCCGATGTTAAGATCTACCTTATCTACGCCGAATGCATGCGTCAAATAAAAAATTGAAAAAATTGAACCTTTTGTGGAGTTTGACGCGCAGTTCCGCATCTCTTGCGCTGCTATTGATGTTTATTGGCCCATAATGTTTAGTACTTCAACATCTTTTGACGCAGAGAGCCGCATTGCACTTGTTCGTTCCAGTGCAGTGAAGCATCTATTCAAAAACTATCCGGAAATAGAAAATGAACTATTTCTCTTAACTTTAAAATATATTTACTTGACTGATTTTGTAAGAGGTGATTAACTGTTCAATATTTTTTGTCACTTTTGGATGGGTATCTTCTGCTCTATATAACATCGACAGACTTTCTTGTCAACTGTTTTTAGCTTATTTAAAAGTGTCCTGATTTTATGTTCTATTCACATTTTTTGCTCATTCAGTGGTGTAATAACACAAGTATATTGTTCGGGATAAAATATTGATTTACAACTTATGTATACGACCAGTTCCTGATATTAAACATGATACTTTATTCAATATGTTATGGAGTATTTAATGCATTGTGTTACATATTTAAATATGATTAGCTTGTATATTTGAAGAATTTTCGTTAAATGTTGTGTTAATTTATGTATGCACATGTCTGCAAAGGAACGTAATGATCATGTTTTTTGTTTCCAGTTTACTGCTGCTGTTGTCTTGCAAACCACAACGTGCCTCAGTATGGTTGCTGGAAGCCCAAACCTTTCTTCTACATCAATGTTGCAGACACAGACGACTTGGTGCAAGAATCTTCCTACATTGCTTGTGAGACCCCTCCCCTACCATCTTCCTTCCCGTCATAACTCATGTGTTATAGGCTAGGGATGTAAAGAAACTGAAGATGAATCGATTGGCTATTTGTCTTGCTAGCTATATTTACATTCCAAATAAGATGATAATATGTGAGCACCCTACGTCATTCCCACACTGTACAAAAAGACTAAAAGTGATATTGTTCTTATGTCTGAGATACAATGATACGAGATAGTTATCTTTAAAAAATCGATGTTTGTATGTATGTATTTATATTCGACAGTTGGGTTTGGTATGTTATTATTAATGTTAATTAATTTAATAAGTATTGATTCATGTAGGATTCGAGACATCCCCGACGTAGTGGAAAGATATCAATCACTCTGTCTACTCTTCATACTTGCCTTGAAATTAGCCGATATAAATCATGTCAGCATCGAGCCAGAAAAGGATTATATTAGCCTATTATAACATAAGATACATATCAAACTTGCACGTACTTGTTAGTTTCCTGCGAATGTATATATGTATTATGTACGTTCGTAAAGTCTCTCGCAATGAAAATGGATAAATTAATTTCATATAAACTGAACTCACTAAATTAAATTAAATTAAATTAAATTACGTAATGTGTCTCGTTTTAGTCTGTTGTCTTTAGCAATGTACATTGAAGAGCGTATTTGGATAGTGAGATGGTTTTTTGAGCTGGCGATAAATATACACAGAATGTGCAGCAAGAATTCCGTGAACGTTTTCCTCATACACATGTGCCTCATAGAGATACAATATGTGATCTAATTGGAAATTTTCGCGGAACAAGATCCGTTGCAGATGAAGAGAGGAGTGGTCGTCCCAGAGTTCGTACTAAGTAGAAATTGAAATAAATTTCTGATAAAGTGGCACAAAACCCTTCAAAATCAATGAGTCATTTGGCCCAAAAAATACAAATTGGAAAGATGACAGCCTACAAAGCTGTATGGAGAGAGTTCAATTTGTTTCCATACAAAATTATGGCTGTCTATCAGCTCAAGGAAGCCGATTATCAGAAGAGAATATCTTATTTTTTTCGAGGAAACAATAAATCCTGAAAGGTATCGTGCCAATATTTTGACTCTGTTTATTGCACAACTTACCAACAATGAGAAGCGTTATGGGTACTTCCAACAAGATGGAGCAACTAAGCGACTTTGCAATTCTTACAAAATGTGTTTGATGAATGCGTAATTTCAAAGGATATTTGACCACCTCGTTTCTCTTATCTAGCACCACCAGGTTTTTATGCTTGGGGAGCAGCGAAAAGTTGTGTTTATAAGGATAACCCTACAACAATCGATCAACTCAAAGGAGCTATACGTGATTTCTTTTCTACAATAACACATAATACTCTACAAAAGGTCTTTCAGAACAAGATTCAACGAGTCAACAATTGCATTAGAAATAATGAACATCATCTTAAACATTTATTGTAAATTAATGAAATTAATAAACTGGTTTCATATAGCAAAAATCTATTTTAATATCGCGTAAATAATTTCAATTTGTAAAAATTTCACTGCGGAGAGACTTTACGAACGCACTGTATCACTATCAAAATACTCATTTGTATGATAATGTTAATAATTATAGACGGTTAGATAAATAGACATAATTTTCAATAAATGATTCTCTGAATGCTTTTTTGGTGTTTATTGTTTAAAATATTTTTATAAATACATTTCTTTATCTGTGAAATATTTGGAAATTGTTTGATTTTCTTCCGATAGTTTACCAGATTTTACACAAAAGAAATAACATAGGAGTTACTCTCATCCATTATAAGTGAATATCATTTTCATCATGTACTATTTTTTCACTATTTCTTTATGACAGTTTTGTTTGACATTAACAATCAAATTCTGCTTCTCTGGAGGAAACACTTTTCTGTAGTTCAAATAGTTATAAGCGCCTAGCAACACAATGTCAATACTCAAAAGCCACTGTGTTGACTTGGGCTATGCTTTAACAAATATTATTAATTATTTCCATAATTACATGATGATTTTACCAAATGTGTTTCAAACGTTTCGTGGATCACTTGATTTTTATTTGTTTTAATTTTTTTTATAACATTTCTTATTATTTAGAATGTATAAAAGTTTTATATACCTACTCTACTGTACTTTTAGGTGAAGTAACCATTTGCAGTACACATTTTAATGATGTTTAAGCTTGCCGTGCTGTATGAGTAAAGTTTTCTTGTCAGAATAACTTTATATAGTTGGAACTTAAAAACATTACAATACAATATCATATGTTTACATTTCTTTTCTTCTGGCTTGCACTTCAGGTACAACAGAGAAGGTCTTTGAGTCGAAAACAAGTCTGTATGATGTCTACGTGGATAACCAGAATATTGTCCCCAAGGGCCCCACTTTGGACCACTTGTTGGTGATTTCGGACACAGATCGAGTCAAATTGGAACAGCTGAAAAATTCCAGGTACCCCTTCTTAAATGAGATGTGTGAATTTAAGCATTTTAAATTCCCGGTTTACTAAAAATTTTAGTAAGCCGAGAGAAAAGCACAATCCCTGAAAACAAAATCAACCAACTTATTTAAATGTTATTCAGTCCAATGCTCTTAGGAAATCAGCAAAAGTAAAGAAAGAAACAATTAGCCGTCTTGGTGATATCAAGGATAACAAGCTCTAGGAACTAAAAAACTTATGGATCTTTTATATGAACAAAAAATACCTTGCACGTGCTTACTATGTAATTAGGTATTTGCATATGAGAAGGACTAAAGTATAGGCAACCATGCTTATTTGTACATGTTGACAGTTCTATCTATCTACATAATATGTATGTATGTAGATATCGAACTTATTATGAACAAAGATAGATATGATAAAGCATATTATGTCCTGTCATCTGTTCTATATATATATCCTATTTAAGTGTCTAGAAATGTTCAATGTAATCAAAATTTCAATGATTATTGTTATTTTGAAAGTTTAATGTTTTCCCTAACAACGCTCTGGAAAAATAAATTGATAGAAGCGCGGGACACATAAAACGAAATATAGGAACAATAATAAAACTTGCTCTACAATATTAAACAAAACTAGAGATCCTAATTATTAAAAAAAATCATTTTTACGAAACAAAAAACATTTTTAAGATCTTTGCTTTCTTGCTTGTTTTCTTAACGATTTAAAAAGCTAAACATATCACGGTCATAATATTTAGTGTGATTACTCGTATAACAATTCTCGTAAAAAGTTACATTTACCGATATATCTTGTTCTTGGTAACTTTTATTCCTACTTATTTAACCTTTAGAAGACTTAGTATAGATAGAGTTTACATCTGCGAAATATTTTTTGGATTTTAAATTATGATTAATTCTTCTTTGTGTATAATTGACATATATTCATTGTATTTTTTTAATAAAGTATGGAAATATAATTGATTTCATCGTTACTCGCTTCATTATAGTAAACAAGTTTATTTTGAAGTAGTGTTTGTTTTGTAAATATTGTTATGTTTAATATAATTTTCAATAGAAATTCTTAATAGCAGTTAATCTTCTTGCAACTAAATTCAATATTTTATACAATTTTTTTTAATGTGATAATACGAAATATTTTTTGTTTGTTCAAAATTTGTATTTTTATAGTTATTATCGTATACTACTTTTGTTTTACAAGTAATATAAGTCAGTTATGTATTTCCATGTTATATAATAATATATTTTTTTAATTACGTGAAATAGTACGGCGTGTTGTGTAAGTTTTCAATTAGGTGTTAATTATTATTCTAATACTAATATTCGAGGACTTCTTGAAAAATTTCCTTTAAGAGGAGTTTAGGGTAAAACATCTGTAGGACCAATTATTTTATGTTTATTTCTCAAAATTTACAGTTTGAAAACATTTAAAACTTTCAGGTATAGATATATATATGCTTTAGAGCAATATATTTTTTATAGGTGCAGTAATAATTGACAAATAATGATTATTTTTGTACAAAATTAATTAATATAATTTGCATTGATTAAATATAACACTCGATTTGTAACTTAATTTTATTTGATAATGAAAACAAAGTATGAAATATTTAATGTTAATAAAACGAAATATATAAATTACAAAAAATACAAAACATATACACTAGTTCACATAATAATTATTAATAAAAGTGACACCCGTTACAAATAATGAATTTAGGGAAAATGTGCGGCACCATATTTAGCCTCAAAGGAAACATACGTCAACGACCGAGCATTTTTAGTTTCCGTTCATCGAGGGAAATGGGTGCCAATTTTCTTTTTTCATTTAAAAATCGAACTTGACTCACAAGAAAACAATTGGCTAATCGCCGACATATAAACTTCGATTCAAATTTTTATCATAAAAAAATACACTTTTAAATACACAGATATACATACATATTAAAGTGTTATAACTTTCACGATGCAAACTCATCCAATTCTTTGAATGCACAATAAGCTTGACGAGTAAAGTTATATAGCCAACATGATGGATATGATAAATGTCCACAATCCACCATTTGTGTAAATTCACAAAAATTCGATGTTGGATAGGAATGAGAGAATGAGATTGAATCAGCCGTTGGATGAGAGAACTAGATTGGATCAGCCGTTGGATGAGAGGACGAGCTTGGACTAGCCATCGGATGAGAGAACTAAATTGGATCAGCCGTTGGATGAGAGAACTATAGATTGGACTAGCCGTTGGAAAATAAAAAACGAGATTGGACCAGCCGTTGAATGAGAGAACTATAGATTGGACCAGCCATCGGATGAGAAGACAAGCTTGGACCAACCGTGGGATATGAGAGAACTATAGATTGGTCCAGCCGTTGGATGAGAGAACTATAGATTGGACTAGCCGTTGGATGAGAGAACTAGATTGGACCAGGCATTGGATGAGAGAACGAGCTTGGACTAGCCATCGGATGAGAGGACAAGCTTGGACCAGCCATCGGATGAGAGGACAAGCTTGGACCAGGCATTGGATGAGAGAACTATAGATTGGACCAGTCATCGGATGAGAAGACAAGCTTGACCAACCGTGGGATATGAGAGAACTATAGATTGGTCCAGCTGTTGGATGAGAGAACTATAGATTGGACTAGCCGTTGGATGAGAGAACTATAGATTGGACTAGCCGTTGGATGAGAGAACTAGATTGTACCAGGCATTGGATGAGAGAACGAGCTTGGACTAGCCATCGAATGAGAGGACAAGCTTGGACCAGCCATCGGATGACAGGACAAGCTTGGACCAGCCATCGGATGACAGGACAAGCTTGGACCAGCCGTTGAATGAGAGGACGAGTTTGGACCAGCCATGGGATATGAGAGAACTATAGATTGGTCCAGCCGTTGGATGAGAGGACAAATATTTAATGGAAAAATAAGAAATGAATAACATAGTTCTAAGTAATCCAAACATATCACAATTACAATATTAAATACCTATTACTTAAAGTAATAGATTTTTACACCTCATAAATATACCATAGATATTGAATAACATATCAACTAGATCAGATCTGCAATCTAGGAAAATTAAATAAGAAATTAGACAGCTGCCATTTTATCAGGTTTTCCTGTATTCTGCTTTAATTGATAGTACAGGGTTCATTTTGGTCAGCGAAAGTCAGTGAAGTCAGCGAAAAGTCAGGGTTTTTCAAAATCATTCCAAAAGTCAACGAAAACAAGGATTTTTCACAAAAAAGTTAGCACAGACAGCATGTTTTCATAAAAAGGTCAGCGGGAGAAAAATGTTAGTTGTTGTTGCATAAAGCAATATTAAACATAAAAAAATGTGTTAGTATTATTAGTCATTATTATTTCTTAGGATCATATTCAGCTTTCGTTTTAAGTTATAATTATTTCAACATTCAGACCTTCGAGTAGTACAACATCAGCAATTATCGACTGCAACTTTCTCA